>CM034623.1:23981830-24181830 GCA_020080225.1 Gynochthodes officinalis
GTCAAAGTGGAGCAACAACTCAAGAGGAGTGGTAGTACACGTCAAAGTACTTGGAAGACAAGTGCTTCAAAGGAGGAGGAGAAGTCTACAACTTCCTCAAAACCAGCAAAAACAACCCCAAAAGAAGGAACGTTGAAAGGTAACAATGAACCCTCTACCTCTCGATCTCGTGACATTAAATGTTTTAAGTGTCAAGGCAGGGGTCATATCGCAAGCCAATGTCCAAATAAGCTTGCAATAGTAATAAGAGATGATGGAGAATATGAAACAAAAAACGAGCAAGATTTAGAACCCATGCCGTCTCTTGTAGAATCAGAAGAAGATGAGTTACCAATCCATGGTTAATTGTTTTTTACTAGGTGAATCCTTAATATGCAAGTCAATGAGGATGAAGAGGCACAACGGGAGAACATTTTTTCACACAAGATGCTACATTAATGGGAAGGTATGTAGTGTCATAATTGATGGTCGAAGTTGTACTAATGTAGCTAGTGTTTCTATAGTTGAAAAGTTAGGATTGCCTATAATAAAGCACCTGAAACCTTACAAGCTTCAATGGCTTAGTGATTGTAAAAAAGTTCACATTTCCAAGCAAGTAAAGGTACCATTTTGCATTGGAAAATATGAAGATGAAGTGATTTGTGATGTGGTGCCCATGCAAGCAAGCCATTTGTTGTTGGGGAGGCCATGGCAGTATGATAGACGTGTTAGTCACAATGGTTTTACTAACAAGTACTCTTTTGTTCATAATCAAAGAAATGTAACTCTTGTACCTATGACTTCTAGTCAAATCTATGAAGATCAAGTGAGGTTACAAGAAGATGCAAAAAAAGAAAGTGAGCCAAAGAAAGAGAGAGAGAGAAAAAAGAATGACGAGAGTTTGAGTGAAAAGAAAGAGTTGAGCAGAAAAAAGAGTGAAAAGAAAAAGAGAAATAAAGGAGAGAAAAGAAGAACTTATCTTGAGTGAAAAGGAAGAAAAATTTTGTGTATTTGGAAAAAAAAATGAGATCAAGAGTGCTCTAAATTCTCAATCACTTTTTGTGCTTATTTTGTTTAAGGAAGGTCATTTGTCCACTAATGATTTGGCTGCTGAACTACCAAGCAATATTATTTCTATTTTGTAGGAATTTGAAGATATATTTTCCGAAGAAGTTCCAAAAGGATTACCACCACTTCATGGTATTAAGCATCAAATCGACTCTGTTCCGGGAGCATCAATTCCAAACAAGCCTGCTTATAGAACGAGTCCCAAAAAGACCAAAGAGCTTCAAAGGCAAGTTGAAGACTTGTTGAATAAAGGATGGGTTCGGGAAAGCATGAGTCCATGTGCAGTTCCAGTTCTGTTGGTACCAAAGAAAGATGGATCATGGAGGATGTGTATAGACTATTGTGCTATGAACAACATAACAGTAAAGTATCGCCATCCTATTGCTCGATTAGATGATTTGCTTGATGAGTTATATGGAGCAATTATCTTTTCCAAAATTGATTTGAAAAGTGGTTACCATCAAATTAGAAGGAAAAATGGTGATGAATGGAAAACTGCTTTTAAAACAAAACATGGTTTGCATGAATGGTTAGTGATGCCTTTTGGCCTAACTAACGCTCCAAGTACTTTCATGTGCTTAATGAATCATGTTTTGCGTGAGTTCTTTGGCAAGTTTGTGGTTGTCTATTTTGATGATATTTTAGTATATTCAAGAAGTTTGGATAACGATCTTGAACATCTAACATGTGTTTTCATTGTGCTCAAGAAGGAGAAAATTTATGCCAATTTGAAGAAGTGTACCTTTTGCACTAATGAGGTTAATTTTCTTGGTTATATTGTAAGTGCCACTGGTATTTCAATTGACATGGAAAAGGTGAAAGCAATTCAAGAATGGCCAACTCCCAAAAGTGTTAGTGAAGTGCGGAGTTTTAATGGCCTTGCAAGTTTTTATAGGAGATTTGTCAAGAACTTTAGCACTTTGGCTGCACCTTTAACCGAGGTCATCAAGAAGAATATGGGATTCAAATGGGAAGAAGAACAAGAGCAAGCTTTTCAAAAGCTTAAATTTCATTTAACAAATGCTCCTTTGCTTTCTTTACCTAATTTTGACAAAGCATTTGAAGTTGAATGTGATACTTTAGGTATTGGGATAGGCGTTGTCCTGATGCAAGAAGGAAAACCCGTGGCATACTTTAGCGAGAAGCTAAGTGGGGTAACATTGAACTATTCTACCTATGACAAAGAGTTGTACGCCTTGGTCCAAGCCTTAAAGACCTGGCAACACTACTTATGGGTTAAAGAGTTTGTGATCCACACTGATAATGAATCATTGAAGTTTCTAAAAAGCCAATATAAGCTCAACAAAAGGCATGCAAGATGGATGGAGTTCATTGAGACCTTTCCATATGTCATTCGATATAAGAAAGGTAAAGAGAATGTTGTAGCCAATGCACTCTCTAGGTGGTATGCCTTACTTTCTTCTCTTGAATCTAAATTATTTGGCTTTGAACAAATTAAAGAGTTGTATCATGATGATTTTGATTTTGGTCAAGTGTTGCAAGCTTGTGAAAAGGGTTCTTTTGAGAAGTTCTTTAAGCACGATGGATTTTTGATTAAAGAATCCAAGTTTTGCATTCCTAACTCTTCTTTGCGTGAATTGTTAGTTAGGTGATGAGAATCAAATATTCATAAACTTAGATATGTGTTTTTCATGCTTTAGCATAGATTTCATTGAGATATGCCATGTTTATTAGAAAAATCACATTATATTTGTGATTCTTATCTTTTGTGTGTTTTGTAGGAAAAAGGGATAAAAACCACTTATCTTCTTAAGTTCATAACTTTTGATGCAAATGTCCAAATGAGATGAATGAAGATGATATGGAAAGATGAGAAAGAGATAGAAAACTTTCATGAACAAAGGTTTCTCAAATTCCGAAAGAAAATGGACTAAAACCGGGCAAAAGCAGAACAAGGCAGAACCGAAGAAGAGGAAAACAGGGAGAAAAATCAGCCATCTTCCGGAGGCCATAACTCTTGTTTCAGACGTCCAAATGAGATGATTCAAGATGCTATGGAAAGATGAGAAAGAGGGGAAAAACTTTCATGCAGAAAGTTTTGTCAAATTCCGGACGAAAAGGGACCAAAATGGGACAAAATCAGTACGACGCCTGAATCCTGAAATTTGCAAACTTCGTCCCTAATGTTTTGGAAGCTTTACATTTTCTCCCCAACGCCCCTAGCTGTATTAATATCCCATTTTCTGCAGAAAAACACAAGTAGGAAGTGGTAGGAGAAACATGGAGACATAGAATAGGGTAGAGTAGAATAGATTGTAGGTTAGGGTTAGTTTTAGATAATTTGCACATTTTCCCCAAACTCACAACCGTGAGTTTCACTTGGGGCTAGAGTTTGGTTCTCTTTTGGCTCTTAAAAACTGGATTCCTTGGAGTTGTTTTGGCTTGTAAGGTGTTTGGATTTGGTTGGAATCATCACTCTTTTGATTAAGGGAAGTATTTCTTTCAATTTCTTATGCTTTCAATGGTTAAATCTCCTTATGAATGTTGTTTGCTTGAAGCCATGAGAGGCTAAATTTTCTTGGGTGATTCTTGGTGTTTGATGTATGGGTTAGGTTTATTTTGATTCCTTGTGGGTTGAAGAGTGATGGGCTTGCATTAACTGAAGTTTTTCTACTTGTATTTAATGAATTGACATGCATTGAATGGTGGCCACATTTAGTGTGTGTTCTTGGTGTTCGTGTGTGTTTTAGAATATACATGAATTTGGACCAAAAGTAGGAAGAACTACCTAGCATTCTCTAGATTTAGGTGTTTGAGACAAGAAACAACTACCATATGAGATTAATTGTGCACTAAAATTGTGTGGAAGCCATAGGTTTTAGTGTGCAAAGGTAGAAGTGAGACCGAAAGGAGATCTTCTATTCTTTAATTCCATTGAGACCGAAAGGAGATGTGGAGTGAAAAATAGGTGGTTTTCTTAGATTAAACACTTGAACTAGGGAATGTGAAGTAGTTGGCTAAAACATCTAGGGCTAGAATTGTGCATTAGAGTTGTGTGGAAGCCATAGGCGCTAATGTGCTCTAGGTGGGGATGAGACCGAAAAGAGATTCCTCATTCTATAATTCCGATGAGACCGAAAGGAGATTTGGAGTGAATGCATGTAGCCACTTAGTTAAGATGCCTTACACTCGGTTGCCCTTAGGAGTCAAAATAGCCTACCCTTGCATTGAACCCAAGGATCACCCTCCTTCCTCATTTATGTGTTTATTTCCTTGTTTTAGTTAGTTAAATGTCACTCTCTAAATCATTGCATTAGTTAACATAGATAGCAAATAATTAGTTACACTTAAATTTTGGTTTTGTCCCCTTCCCTGTGAAAAATGATCCCTATGCTTTACTACAATTGATTAAGTGAGGTTTAGGTGTAATTTGTGTGAGTTTGAGCTATAATTTGACGCACTTTTGCACACACCCAATCTGCTCACCATTAGGGAAGCGCATGGTGGAGACCTTATGGGACACTTTGGTATAGCTAAGACTTTGGCAATTTTGCAAGAGTATTTCTTTTGGCCAAAAATGAAAAGTAATGTTGTAAGCATTTGTGAAAATTGCATCATTTGTAAAAAGGCAAAATCAAAGATCCAACCTCATGGCTTATACACACCTTTGCCAATTCCAAAAGAGCCATGGGTTGATCTTTCAATGGATTTTGTTTTGGGTTTACCAAGAACTAAGCATGGAAAAGATTCAATTTTTTTGGTTTTTGACAGCTTTTCAAAGATGGCTCATTTCATTGTATGCAACAAAATGAATGATGCATCACATATTGCTGATCTATTCTTTAAAGAAACTGTTCGTTTGCATGGCATGCCAAGAACCATTGTGTCTGATCAAGACACCAAATTTTTGAGTTATTTTTGGAAAACTTTGTGGGGAAAATTGGGTACAAAACTCTTGTTTTCTACTACTTTGTGGAGGTCGATCATTGGTAAGAATATTAAGACTTGGGATGTTTGTTTACCTCATGTTGAATTTGCATACAATAGGAGTGTGCATTCTGTCACTAAATTTTCTCCTTTTGAGATTGTTTATGGTTTTAATCAATTATCTCCAATTGATCTAACACCTTTGCCTATGAGTGAGAGATTGAATTTAAATGGCAAAAAGAAGGCTGAATTTGTGAAGCAAATCCATGAGAAGGCAAGACTCAACATTGAGGAGAAAACGCGAAGATATGAACAACAAGCCAACAAGGGGAGTCATAAGCTCATCTTTGAACCGAAAGATTGGGTTTGGTTGCACTTGAGAAAAGAAATGTTTCCAACACAAAGAAAATCTAAGTTGTAACCAAGAGGAGATAGGCCTTTTCAAGTTTTAAAGTGCATCCATGACAATGGCTACAGACTTGATTTACCGAGTGAGTACGACATTCACAATGTCTTTAATGTTTCTGACTTAAGTCTCTATCATGCAGGTGCAAAAGATTTGAGGAAAAATCCTTCTCAAGATGAGGGGAATGATGTGAACTCAGCTCTGACTTCCCGACTTTCGGCTAAAAAATGCGAACTCAGAGTCAAAGATGCAGACTCGACTCAAAGATGCGAACTTGGCCCTAACTTCCCACCCAATTCAATGGAGCGAAGGTCTAAGTTCAAGAATGCATTTGATCCAAGTCAAAGATTAATTTTGGTCCTAAAAATGGTCCAAATTCCAGCCAACAATTATTCACGTAGTCAAATGTTGAAGACTTAAAATTCAATGGTCAATCATCCATTTTGAGGCATAGTAGGACGAAAAGTCATGGCTGAACATTCAGTCAAACAAGAATTTAATGAAGTCTTGGAAGCCAACTCAAGATGCATGAACCTACTCATTCCAACACTTTGTCAACATACCATTCCAATGTGCCTTTTATTTAGCCAATAAATCATCTAGAATGGTGCGTAATTTATATATTAAAATGCAGAATTTTTATTCGTCTAGTCTAGAAGTAGAAAGTCAAAATTATTATTTATTTCTTCTAGACTAGGATATTTAGGATTTATTTTTTTAAGACTTTTTCTAGCCTATAAATAGGCATCTTTGTACTACTTTGAAACAAGTTTGAGTAATTAAAATTGTGAGTTTTATCTCATCTTCAGGTTCTTTGAGAACTTGGAACTTATCAAGTTTTCTTTGAAAACTTGTGGCATTCAACGAACTTATCAAGTTGTGGCGTTCGATCTAAACTTATCAACCAATTTTGGTGTAGTTGGTTGTGGCGTTTTTATACCAAGGTTCCTATCTCCTTATAGATAGTGGGTCGCTGTTTACACTTATCCAAACTAGCATCCCTTAAACATATTTTGGGCAACTTTCTAAGTGTTTCCCAATCCTTCGGATCGGAATCACATCAAATTTTTAATGGGTGATGGATTTCGCCTTCATCAATATCAAAGCGAAGTAGTTTTTCCACTTCTTCATTAACCACCAAGTTCTTGTCTGGAGCCACAATCTTTTCTTTTGTTGCATAGGTTTAACTCTAGGATCGATGTTGAGCTTGTGTGTCATGAGAGATGGTGAGATCCGAGGCTTATTCTCTAGACCCCATGCATAAACTTCTTTGTATTGCCGGAGGAGATGAATAACGTAATTTTTTATCGAAGCCGACAACGTAACTCCAACCTTAACCATCCTGTCAATGTGGTCATCATCTACTACGACTTCTTACACTTCGTCAATGATATCTACGAGACCTTTATGCGGACTGGCTTCTTGTGAGCTAAATGGTGTGATCTCTGAGCCTTCGACATCTCGGGGTCTCCAATTTGTAACCTCAAAGTTCTTGGCATCTCGGGGTCTCTAAAGTGTAACCTCTGAGTTCTTGGCATCTTGGGGTCTCCGAGGTGTGACCTCAGAGTTCCCAAAGATATTTTGATGTATGATCCCAAGATTTTCAAAAGGAAGTGGTGCATTTTTGCCTTTCTCTGTTCTCCCCTAAGGTAGCACCTTGGGGTTGAACTGTAACACTTCTGACGTCTGAATGGCATGTATGCCCTTCATTAAAGTATTTTTACCTTTGATTATGATATGCATGCATTCTCTTGCCGCATATTGATCTTCTCATACTAATGCCACTCCGTGTTCGATAGAGAATTTCATGACCAAAATGGTAAGGTCACCAAATGGCCTTAGCCTTGTTCATCCATGATCTCCCAATGATTGTGTTGAAGGGAGATGGAGCATCAACGATGTAGAAGTCCATCATTATAGTTTTATCTCGGGGATAGTCTCCCATTGTAATGACAAGTGTGATTATGCCCCCTGGATAAACGATTTCGTGAGTAAATGTCACTAAAGGCATACTAGACGGTTTTAATGCTGCAAAGTCGATCCCCAGCTTACGAAAACAATCAATGTATAGGACATCGAATGCTCTACCGTCGTCAACATAGACTCGATGTACCTCCTTATTCTCTACTATGGCTTTAATAACCAAAGCATCATGTGCAAGCTAATGGTGGGAACCGCATCTTTCTCCGGAAAAGAGATGACTTGGGAAGGTTTGAAACATTTGTTGATTGGCTCTTGAGGAGAAATCCTCCTCACATTGGCTTTAATCGCATATTGCAATTAACCCTCTGGGTAGCCACCGAATATGACGTGGATGACACCGGTAACATTGCAGTTATCAGTACGCGAATGCTGAGATGTCAACTGCTGTGGAGGGTTTTTTTGATATTGCTAATTCATGGAAATGTCCCACCTTTGTCGGTAGTCTGCCTGGTGTGATGATTGTCCTCAGTCGCCTTGTCTTCCACCCCGTCCTCCAAAGTGGTAGCCAGCTCTCTAACCTCCAGACCGAGATTGAGCCCCTGAATACCACCTCTGGATGTACTGGCCTAGCATTCCATTGCGGATGCAGTCTTTTATCTCCTTTTTGAGGTCTTTGCAATCCTTAGTATCGTGTCCATAGTTGTTGTGGAAAGCACACCAAAGATGCCAAGGTCTCTTATGAGATGCTGCAGTCAATGGAAATGAAGGACTGAGGAGATCCCTATGTATGGATAGGATCTCAATGCGACTCTTGGTTAGCAGCGTTAGGCTTTTTCTTGAATTCGAGGCTCTAGGCGACCCCGGTTGTAGTTGAACCTATCGAAGGCACTTCTTTGAGGGTTCTTCCTTTTGGCATCTTCTTAATGCTTTTTCTCATGCTTTTTATTTTCTCTCTTCTTTCGATTAGCTTCTTCTCCCTTTGTGTAACTTTCTGCCATCTGCCATAACGTCTGAGTATCAGTCGGGGTGTCCCATGCCAACTTTGTGTAGAATGGTCCAGGATTCAAAACATTCATGAAGGTCGAGATTACCAACTGATTTGTCCAATCAGCCACCTGCAGGCTCTCGTCGTTGAACTTTTCAACATACGACTTGTGGGATTCATTCTTCCCTGCTTGAGGTTCATCAGATCTATGGCCGTTTTGTGGAACTTCTTCCTCTGAAAGAAGCAAGTCTAGAAAAGTTGCCCCAACCGTCTGAATGATGAGACACTATTACATGGAAGGCCATCAATCCATATTCGTGCCTTTCTACTCAGATAAATTGGAAATGCTTTACACATTACTTCCATCGGAGGATTTTTTAAATTCATCGTGTATTTAAATCGCAATAGAAAGTCTAGAGGGTTTGAATCCCCCTCATATGATGGAATTCTGTCAGACAATTTAAATCCTACTGGCATTGGGTACTGCATTATATCAGGAGTGAAAGGTGATAGAGCGTCCCTTTGATCTTCAGAACCCAACAGACCGTGAATATCATCAGCCACTCTATTGCTGATTGGAGAGAAATCATTATGTCGCCGACCTTTTGGGTCATGCTTTGACTTAACCCTAGAACAGTCGTTTGGATAATTGTTTTTGGCATGCAAGGCCGAAGCTTCATTTCTGTCATCATTCCTCTTCTAACGGCCCCGTTCTTGGTTGCGAGGTCTTGGTCCATCTTCGGATGGGCGTGGATTATGCCTAACCCTCCAAAACTCTTCAAACTGCAAAAGATGCAACTCTATAAAATCTCTCTCATTTGTTTCACGCTATATCTAGGCTGGCGAATCATCTCGATATGGAGTCGTGCATTGTGAATGTTCACTCTCATGAACAGAGGGATGTTCCAAACATTTAGAGATTCTACCCAAACACAAAGGATCATTTTTTGTAGGGCCCGAACGACTACGTCATGCCCTTCCTTAGCTAGTTCCTTCGGCTGCCCTCCACCCTCCAGATGTACTATCTACCATCTTTGTATAGGTCGAAATCGAAAAGGAAATTGTGAATATTCCTTCAAAAATCAAGAAATTTCTTTCCCACAAATGGCGCCACTTGGTGAAGGCCAAATTTGTAACTCGACTACAATCCGATAAGATGATTTAGATCCAAGATTCTTCGTCCTCCTTGTTGATGATTATTTCTGCAAAACATATCCCGAAGTGGTTCTCAAGGGTAAATCCTCCTATGCCTAAGTCAGTGCTTAGTCAGAGTATAGTAATTTTTAGTTATCAGCGTGTGTCCTCATACCTAGTTGTCTTCAGGGTTTATATACCTCTTTCCATCATTCATAGGATTGGTTGTCACATATCAACACGTGGGCTACAGTTATAACTGCTGATTGTATGCCACAATATCCTTCAATAATTATCACCTGTTGTTACGCACTTGTGGATAAGCATAACTTTGTTGAGTTCCCATTTCGTGATCTGGGACTCCAAGGTCCTAGACACTTAGTGTGATTTTAGTGTGTTTTTGTTCTCAACTTTTAGACTCAGAGTTCAAGGTCTAGCTAGAGAATGTTTTGTTAGAGTTCAGGTCTTTGGCCTTTACATACCGCAGAGGTCCAGACCTTCGCTCCGACGTCTTGCCTCATCACTGATGTATAGCCTTAGGTCTATTGATGCGATTTTGGCTCCAAGGTCTCATCTCATAGCTGAGGTCCGATCTCTAATTCTTGGGTAGAATGCAGATCCACCTTTAAGTCTTAATCTAGGTGTTCAAAATTGGGTCCCATACACATCAGTCGGGTTGCAAATTTAGCCCTCATCATCCTAAAAAATCCAAAATTTTTCCTATTGTTTTGTCCCTCTTCATGTGATATTGTTGTTGTAAATTGTTCTTTTCTAGTTAAAAAAAAAAAGAAGAGCCAAGAAAAAAAAACAGAGAAAAAAGGGAGAAAGATCAAACCGGAAGAAAGAAAGAAAGAAGAAAAGGAGAAGAACAAATCTTGAGTCTTAAATTCTTGTTTCTTGATTCTTGAATTCTTGCATTCTTGTTCTTAAAATCTTGTTCATGAATTCTTGTTCTGGAATCCTTGTTTCTTGAATCATTGTTGCTGAAATTTGTGACCAGAATTCTGCCTAAGAACCCATACTGTTTTCTTGTTTTTCTTATTCCTGAATTTTTCCTTCAGCCGTACTGCTTTTGGTTTTTCTTGTCCAGAATTCTTGTTGATTTACTGTTGAATAAACTGTGCTGCCTTCTGTCTTAAATCATAACAAAATTCTGTACTTTAGTCATCTAGTGTTGGCAGAAATTCTTGACAAAAAATTTCTGTACTTGGCAAAATTCTTGGCTGGAATGGTTGACTAGAATTTGATTTCTCTTGGCCGTAATTGTGAACTGCCTAGAATTTTTTTTTTTTTAATTTGGTTCTGCCAGAATTTTCTTGTAGCCATACGTGTAATCTTGCCTAATTTGGTACTGCCGAAATCAATTTGCCAAGACTCTTTTTCTACTCAAATTACAATACCTGGCTGATAGTGTATCAATTTAATTTTACCCAAATTAATCTTGTTTCCAAATTTTATTTGTTTCAATTTTTATTTTATTTTTTTCATTTGTTCTTGCCACACTCACTCCTTGCCACCTAAGGTCTAGTACAAATTTTATTCTACCTGAAATTTTATTCCTTGTTAGACTAAAATTCTACCCTCTTTAGGCAATTTCTTGTAATCGAATTCCTGTTCCTTTTTGCTATTGTCGTTGACCAAAAAAATTCTACACCTTTGTGACCTTCCTTGACTAAAATTTCTATATAAAAAGAGGCTGAAAGAATTGTTTCCTAATTTGATTTTACCTGCGAGAATTGATTCCTAGTTGTATTTGTTTTCCTAGTTAGAGTTCCTTCCTTTAGTAGTCTTTCCTATTTGTCTTTTTAGTTTCCAAAATTGTTTTCCTTTTTGATTCCATATTTTCTTGGGAAATTTACAAAAATGACTCCTTTGACCACTGACTTTACAAAAATAGCACCTTCCTTTTTTTCTTTTGTGTTATAGCACTTCCATGCACAAAATTACTTCAACACCCATCTGTTGTACGCGGGAAACCAAAAACTCATTGAGAAACCATTCTTCTTCCATAATTAATTCTTCAAACCGTTCTTCCATTATCAATTCCTTGACGCTAAACCGTGCTAGTTGGAATTCTTCAAACCTTTTTCTCTTTCATTTCCTTCCAAAACCTTCGTTGTTTTCCGCCTCAAACATTTTGAAAAACCAAAGTGCTAACCATTCCAAACACATTCAATGGCACGCACAAAGAGAGGACGACCATCTTCCGTCGTTAAGAAGACAACCGCGACGGAGAAGAAACAAGTACAGCATCACACAGTAAGCATCAGTAAATTTTGTTCCAAAATTGATCATTTTATTCATCCTACATAGTGTGTGTGGATGTTGTGTGTATGGATTTGAAATGGGTTGTCTGAATATGGTCGAAAACTTGGTCTGGCGGGGGGTCGATGATAGGTCAAGCCCTAGGTCGAGCATAACTCGACCTCTTAAAAAGTCGAGCTTAAAGTCGATTTTATAGTCGAGTTACCGGTTCTTCAACGCTGCTGTTTATTTTTTTAAAAAAAAACATTATATTTTGGTCGAGTAAATAGTCGGGTCAAGGGTCGAGCAAGCATATTAAATTTTTGATTTCAGAACGTTATGTTTTTAGTTGAGCTATTAGTCGGGTATATAGTGGAGCATGAAACAAGAATTTTGTCCTTCATAACTCTTCTGTTTTTGGTCGAGTTAGTAGTCGGGTATATGGTCAAGCATGAAAGCGAATTTGCTTTTTTAGATCTTTTATGTTTTTAGTCCAGCTAGTAGTCGGGTATATAGTCGAGCATGAAACAGAAATTTTGTCCTTCATAACTCTTCTGGTTTTGGTCGAGTTAGTAGTCAGGTATATGGTCGAGCATGAACAGAAATTTTGTTCTTCATAACTCTTTTGTTTTTGGTCGAGTTAGTAGTTGGGTACATAGTCGAGCCAGCTTATTAATTTATTGTTTTCACTTCAAACTTTATATTTTTGGTCGAGCTAGTAGTCGGTTATATGGTCGAGCATGAAAGCGATTTTGCTTTTTCAGATCTTTTATGTCTTTTGTCGAGCTATAAGTCGGGTATATGGTCGAGCATGAAACAGAATATTTTTTTTTAAAACTTTAATGTTTTTTAGTAGAGCTAATAGTCGGGTATATGGTCGAGCCAGCTTATTAATTTATTGTTTTCATATCCAACCTTGTGTTTATTGTCTAGTTATTAGTCGGGTAAAGAGTCAAGCATGAAACAGAATGTTTTGTTTTCAGAACTTTTTGTGTTATTCTGAGCTACTAGTCCAGTAAAGGGTCTACCAGTTCTAATTTGCTTTTATTTTGCAAATTTTGTTAATCAGGACCCTCTGAAGGAGCAAATAGTGGTTCAGTGTGATTTCTTCAATGCAAAGGTTTCTCAGTATTGCTACTATGAGGCTAATATGCAGAGAATAAGGTTCAAACTAATAGAATCGCAAAGGGACATACTTAGAAAGAAGAGTAGCCTTGCTGGAATTGCGATGGATCATGAGCATACATTTTTGGTGCAAACAGATGATCCACAGCGTCCTATTGAGGCAACTGAAGGTAGACGAGGAATCCCAAAAGGACGGATGCCTATTCTTTAATTTCGCTGGGAAGAAGGTTAAATTTGGGCGGAGGGAGTTCGCACTTATCACTGGTTTGAAGATGGGCGACTTTACTCGTGAATATGTGAAATTCCAGGCACCTGATAGCCCCAGTTTGATTAGCAAGTATCTAACTGGAGAAGGTAGGCACAATGAAACAACATACACTGATGTTTTCAAAACTTACGATCAAATATACGCAAGCTATTCGGACGAGGTTGTCGTGTCCCTCACCTTGCTATTGCTATACACATCCATCATTGGGAAGCAAAAGAGGAACTATATAGATGACAAGGTGGTCCATTTGGCCTGTAATTGGCTGAAGTTTGATGAAATCCCGTGGGTCGAAGAGTCTTTTCATGTGACTGTGGATAGTGCTAGAAAGGCTATGGCCAACGCCTTGAAGCAGTCGAGGGATCTCAATAACAGGACATACACCGTTGGTGGCTTCTCAGTTGCACTAGGGGTAACAAATTAATAGTGACAACCCGTTTATTTTTAATTGTGTTCTTAAGTTTAAATAATTAATTTTTTCTATTTGATGTTTATGAATCGCAGGTGTCCGCTTATGAATTGATGCTGCATTTTGAAAGATTCTCTTTAGTTCAAAAGGTCGAAACCTCTGGATGTAGGCCAAGGATGTTCAGGTGGAAGGCGGTTAAGAGCCACCGATTTGTCCAAGAAAAAAATGCCGTATGGTCCAAAAAGCTACTTAGCGGAGAGGTATTAGTTGATAATACGATGAAATAATTTCGTTGTATGTTTGCGTTTTAAATAATGTGAAGTATCAAATTATTTCCACATTCAATGTGCTGCAGAGAGTTAAAGTCACACCAACAACTCCAACTCTGGAAGAAGTTACGAATTTTTTGAGTTGGGATGAAGAAGAAATAGGAGAGGCCGCCAATGATTTGCAGTTTGACGAGGAAAAAAAAGAAGAAGAAGACGTGCATCCTCCCAAAAAGGCACGAGAGGCTCATCGGCCTTCAGTGACTCAGATGATCGAACCGAAAGAAAGGGCGGAGGCTCAAATAGCCGAATCGGAATCCACAGTCAACAGGCTAACCGCAACCGTTGAACATCTGACTCGCACTCTCAAGCAAGTGATGGCGGGGAAAGAAGGCAAAGCAGATGGTGGGGAAAATTCAGATAAGGATGAGGCGGATTTGAAAGCGTTGGTACTTGTTCACCAACCTGAGGTAGCACACAAGACTCCATCCGTTCCCGTCATTATTGAAATCGAGACTCCTCCCCCAACCCCGATTAAGGACAAAGGCAATAAGGATCATGGGGTTCGTCAAAAGGATGTTTTCAGTGGTATCAACTTGGGACCCGTTCTTAGCATTGAGTATCCCACTCCCCCCCAATCCACTCCCCCACCCCCCCATTTTTGGTTCCGACGCTGTTTAATTTCCACGATTTCCAACCTGGGCCGGAAGATATTCAAGACATGCTAAAGTGGTTGACGCCGACAAAGCGGCAATTCTTGTGGACTCCAATTTTTGACCTTGATTCGGATTTGCTCAATAAGCTTCTTCTTGAAAATGAGTGGCTTTCCAATGAGGTAATACTCTCTTGTTTTTCCATTCATCGTTAGGCAATGAGAATATAGTTGTCCTAATCCATGCAATTCGGGTTTTTTTTTCAGCATTTGGACTTGTACACATCCATGCTTCGGAAAAGGATCCTCATAATGGGCCGCAAAGATGTTTCCATTATGGAAACGCATTTTGATGTAAGTTATTTGTCCGATTTCTTATTTTTATGGCTGGCTTGTATAGTTGAATTGAAATCTTGTCGTGTTACCTTGTGGGCACATATTGGAATGAAAACATTATATACGGCCCAGCAGGATCCCACGCACGAAGATTTGGCCATAAAACAATTTGTTTGTTCAATTTCGTACGAGATTGACTGTCGGACGACAGACCAATTTTTGTTCCCGGTCCATGTGGATGGAAATCATTGGATATTGGTGAGGATGAATATCCATCAACACACGTTCCATGTGTATAACTCACTGGACCAAGAAGGGATGGGGCCAAAATTGGAGCATCTTGTGCAAACCATGCCGAAGATATTAAAGGCATGTGAACTTCCAAGCATGGATACTTGGCAAATCACCATTGAGAAGGGTTTGCCACGTCAAGAAGCAAGGTTAGTAATTCCGGCACCTTTAAAATGTTTGTGGTGCTTCATTGTTTCATATTTTTCTTTACAACTAATAACATACGTGCATCGTTTCTTTTAGCGACGGAGCCTGTGGTATCTTTGTCTTGAAATGGGCTGAATTCCTGATTCATGGGGTCCCACTGGAGACATTTAATCCAGAACGTAAGTTTGTAATGGATGCACGTACCGAGATAGCTACCGCACTATTCATCCATGCAAGACAAGAGGACCAGCGAAGAGGAAAGCAACCCAAAAAAAACGTAAAAAGTAGAGCAGTGTTGTGCAGTAGATCTGTAATTGTAAATACAATTTTTTTTCCTAAACATTTATATGTGTATAGGTAAGTCGACTCATAGTTGAGCCTTGTAAATACATTTATTAATGTGAAGTATCAAATTGTACAATTATCGCTCTATGCAATGGTACATTGAGTTTATCACTCGCATGAACGTACAGTTTAATGCTATTCGGTTTATGATCTATGAAACAAACATTTAGTTGATGGTACATTTCGAAGTACTTTTTTGGTCTAGTTTATATTCGATCATATAGTCGAGTGTAATTCAATGAAGCAAGTGGAGCTTTTATTTAGTCGAGTTTTTAGTCGAGCAAAAAGTTAGCGGGAAACAGAATTTTTCAACCATTGGCTTCAATAAATTTTAGTCGAGTTTAAGGTCGATCTTATAGTCGAGTGTAATTCAATGAAGCAAGTCGAGCTTTTAATTAGTCGAGTTTTTATTCGAGTAATCAGTCGAGCAGGAAACAGAATTTCTCAACCTTTAGCTTTAATAAATTTTAGTCGAGTTTAAGGTCGATCTTATAGTCAAGTGTAATTCAATGAAGAAAGTCGAGCTTTTAACTAGTCGAGTTTTTAGTCTAGTAATCAGTCGAGCAGGAAACAGAATTTCTCAACCTTTAGTTTTAATAAATTTTAGTCGAGTTTAAGGTCGATCTTATAGTCGAGTGTAATTCAATGAAGCAAGGCGAGCTTTTAATTAGTCGAGTAATCAGTCGAGCAGGAAACAGAATTTCTCCACCTTCAGCTTTAATAAATTTGAGTCGAGTTTAAGGTCGATCTTATAGTTGAGTATAAAAGTCGAGCTTTTAATTAGTCGAGTTTTTAGTCGAGCAAAAAGTCGAGCGGAAAACAGAATTTCTCAACCATTGGCTTGAATTTATTTTTGTCGAGTTTAAGGTCGATGACATAGTCGATTGTAATTTGCTGATAGCCATCATTTCTTCTTGACTAACAAAACTTCTGATAATCCTTCTTGATTAAACTGAAATAAAAACCAAGAAATTGTTGCAACCTTGAATAAAAATAATAATATAAAATATGGCATAAATTGAATGTTGAAATCACACAAGACACCAAATGTTTACAATGTATTGGCTTATTGCAAAAGTGTATTTACAATGAACGCAAGCTAATCACTTTTCTGCCCTAGATTGGAATGGATTAGAGCAAGTTTCACGGTTATGACCAATCCCTCCACATCGACCACATTTCTTTGGAACTCTTTCCTCACCCGTTGAAGGGATTCTCTGTTTCTTGCGTCTACCACTTTTAGACCTTGGTTCAGGAGGAGTTACGTGAATAGACAGAATTTCTTCAGGCACAAGCCAATCCTAAGGTTCACCAACCAGGATAATGGGATCTGCATAAGCGGATTTGAGTGCTTCAGTGAAATAAAATGGTGAGCATAAAGAATAATGGTCACTTTGCCGGCGATGGGCTGCAGCCAACGCATGAACACATGGGAGTTGATCTATGTCAAAGACTTGACACGTGCACGATCTTTGAAGCAAATCGACAATATAAGTATGATTTGCTATGTCTCGTACACACCACCGGTGTATATCGACTGGTTCAACGACATTAGATTGTGCCGCTCGTATCCTAGATGAAAGCTCATTCTCAATATAAGGGGTTGTATGTGTTTTCATTTCGAACGCAACTGTACGCCTTTCATGGTACCATATCTTAAGCATGCTCCGAATGTACTCGATCAAACAATGAATTGGTAGTTCCCGTGCATCCTTCAACAATGCGTTCAGACATTCAACAATGTTAGTGATCATTATAGTGTATCGTCTTCCATCAGAATGTGCCCTTGACCACCGCTCAATGCCGACCTCTGTTAAATACTTGTAGACGCGTGAATCTTGTAAGGAAAGAATTCTCCACATCTCATTGAATTCGGCAAGAGTGTATGCCTTTGCAGCCTTAAAGTATATAGGGAGCACCTTTTTGTGTTTGAACGTTCCTCGCAAGTTGTTGCTCAGATGATAGATACACACTCCGTGGAAGGCGTTGGGGAAAACACGTGCGATACCTTTGGCAATGCTTTTATGCCTGTCAGACACAAACACCAATCCATCGATTTCAACACCTATTGCAGCATTCAACTTTTTCATAAACCATTCCCACGAGGCGTCATTTTCTGAATCCACCAAACCCCAACCGATTGGGTACACTTGGTTGTTACCGTCTATGCAAGTGGCAACAAGCAATGACCCAGGGTATTACCCCTTCAGGAAGCGGGCATCAACGGCAAGAACCGGTCGCATACAGCTGCGAAATCCAAGAAGTGATGCTCCCATTGCAAAAAAAACATATTTGAAACTATGATCTTCATCCATCTCGAGATCAGTAAATGTACCCGGATTACACACCCTCAACATGTGCAAATAAGATGGTAGTATTCTATATAAATCCTCAAATCCACCTCTCATTTCGTCGATTGCCGATTCCCTTGATCTCCAAGCCTTCTGGTATTGTATATTCACACCCAACTCTTGACGAATATCTACCATGATTTCGGCAGGTTTATATGGCCGACAAATTTCCTAGTACTTACATTTGATCCACGATCCTATTACTTTACTGGTTGCCTGACGATTATCACAATGTACAAGTGATAACTGACATGTATGGGTATTTTCAAATTTATTGACCTTCCAAGCACCCGAGTTTCCAATGGAAGATGCATTTAGTTTCCATCCTCAATTGCTATGCATGCATCGTATGTACCAGTACTTGCGACTTGCTCTGACCACCTTCCACTCGTAGAAATATTTCACAGCGAGCATGCTCATTCTCAGTTGCAATTGCTCCCTCGTTTCGAAAACATCATTGACCGCAACATCGACGATGGCGGCTAATCTATCTGAAGAAGTCCCACTATTAGCATGCGATGACCTTGTCAGTATTTGGCAATGGGGGATTGCTCGGACATGGGTTTGAACTGGATTGACAGGCACATTTGTCTCCGGTTGCTTGGACGCAGTATTTACATCTTCCACAACTATGATTTTCTCAACCAGAGTATTTACATCAATCATAGGTCCATGATCATCAACTGCCTCTTCAAAAATTGGTTCGACAAAATTGTTTGGCAGAAGAATATCATTAGTCCATAACGGACTGTCACCACCCAATTGCTTTATTGGTGAATTGCTAGCACTATTTTCAGCACCTGATGCTTTGGTGTCAGTGATAAATGAATTAAATGCTAATTCCTAAGTTAAGATATTCTTGTGATTTTATCTAATTATTGAGGAAATTAGCCTTATTTAGCTTGATTTGCAATAAGTTAAGATATTCTTGTTATCTTATTCAATTATTGGGGAAATTATCCTTATCTAACTTGATTTGCAATTTGTAGGAAGGAAACTGCTTGGATAAAGATATGGACCGGAAAGATTTGTTTGCATCAAAAAGTTACGATTTGGTGAAGAAAAGGAAGGGAAGTTGGTTGATAATGCCATGGCGTGTAACTTTCACTGCCATAGCATGGAGTAAGTTGGCAGGCTAATTACGGAAAAGGAAGAAGAGTATGGAAATCTAATCAAATCAGATCATCCAGAAGAGTTTTCCACGCTATTAACTCCTAGTCTTTAGGGACCAAAGCAAGTATAAATAGAGGGAACTAGCATCAGTTTGAGGCAGTACGAGTAGGAGTAGAGATAGAGATAGCCGATACTTAATTTTTACTTTCATGGAAGCCATGATGAGTGGCTGAAGTTATTTTCTTTAGGACTGGGATGTAACCATCATTATGTGATTTTCATTCATATAATTGTGGTATTATCCAATATCTGATTTATTTGGTATTATCTTCTTGTAAGTGTTTGATCACCCTTTGCATGTTTAAGGTATTGATGAAGAGGCGACAGCTGACATCAATATTAGTTCGTGAATTTTTCAGACTTAAATTGTGAATTACGATAGTAAATTCTCAATTTCTGCAACACAGTATTCTTTTGTTCGTCATGCATTCATAGTAATTTTGGAGTCACGAAAGTAGTCCCATAATTACTATTTGAATAGTAATATTATACCCTGAGAAGGGATAATGTTTAATTATGTGAATAGTTGTGAGGATATTTATCACAAAGTAATTATGTGAATGGAATTTACAGTTGATGATCAGTGAAATCCCAAGTCCTAAAGTTTATTTATCTGATTTCTTTATTTACTGTGAAAACGTGTTTACTATTGCATTTACTTGATTCCTGTGATTATTAAATCTACCTTTTTCTTTTACATATTGATCTAGATAATAGGTATAAAATATTTTTCATCTGGTAATTGTTTACCTCCCTGTGGGACGATACTCGTAATTATACTATAATTACTGGACTTGTAATTAGTGGTTAAAATACTACGAGTCAAAATTTTGGCGCCGTTGCCGGGGAGGCAGATACAATATCAAATTAGTAATATTTTTCCTATTAATTTAGATTGTATTTTATTAAGTTTACTGTTGGTAATTAATTGTTGCTGTGTTTTATGCCCAGAGAACAAGTGAATTACTACCGTACAATCCTGAGATAGAAAAGACCTGCAGGGCATTAGCCAAAGAAACTAAACAAAGGAAGGCAGCTCTCAAAATGGCAGAAATGGTAGAAGATAATCAAAATCCTGCAAGAGTACTGTTACGTGATTTTGCTATGCCTACACTTGAGGGAGCACGTGCAAGTATTGCAAGACCTGTGGTAAATGCTAATAATTTTGAATTAAAACCTACACTTATTCATATGGTTCAGCAAATTCAATTCGGAGGAGAATTGTTTGAGGATCCAAATATTCACCTTTCAAATTTTCTGGAAATTTGTGATACCATAAAAATGAATGGGGTAACCGATGATGCCATTAGACTAAGATTATTTTCTTTTTTCACTAAAAGATAAAGCCAAGGCTTGGCTCACTTCTTTTCCGTCTGGTACTTTTACCACTTGGGCAGGTTTATCTCAAGCATTCTTGAATAAATATTTTCCTCCTGGTAAAACTGCTAAGTTACGAAATGACATTGCCGGTTTTAGACAGTTAGATAATGAATCATTATATGAGGCATGGGAAAGATATAAAGAACTGCAAAGAATGTGTCCTCACCATGGTCTCTCTGCGTGGCTAATTTTACAAACCTTTTATAATGGATTAAACCAATCTATTAAAACTTCTGTGGATGCAGCTACAGGTGGCACTTTAATGGGTAAGTCACCAGAGGAAGCATATAATTTGCTAGAGGAAATGTCTTCAAATAATTTTCAATGGTCTAATGAGAAAAATCAACAAAGAAAGGTGGTTGGAATGTATGAAGTAGATAAAGTAGACTTGTTGAGTGCTAAAATTGATTCATTGACTAATATGTTCGAAAAATTAAGTAGTGCAAATGTCATCTCCAATTCTATTTTATGCTGTGAAAATTGTGGAGGATCTCACACCACTGCTGAGTGTTTGTAGGTAGAAAATGCACAATTGGCTCAAAATTTTAACAGGCCACAGCAGCACAACCCATATTCCAACACATATAATCCAGGCTGGAGGAATCACCCAAACTTTTCATGGACAAATCAGAATACTGTCGAAAGCAGTAACATGAGACAATTAAACCCAGCAGGATTTCAGCCAAGACCACATCAAGCTGAGGTGAAACCATCATGGGAAGTAGCAATTGAAAAATTGACCGGCGCCACTTCAGACAGATTTGAAAAATTGGAAAAAATATTGGATCAAGTTGTGGCAGTAAATAAAAATATGGAATTCAGATTGGCCAAATAGCCAATTCTGTGAATGCTAGAGACAAAGGGAAGCTACCTAGCATGCCGGAAATAAATCCCAAGGAGCAGTGCAAAGCAATAACATTGCGCAGCGGGAGGCAGTTGGGTGAAGAGCAGAAGAAAGAACAAGAAGAGGAATTGGTGACAGCGGAAAAAGATGAAAAGTTAATGGAGGAAGAATCTGAGGTTGGGGGAGAACACTCGAGGGAAGCTCCTATAGCAGTGAAGGAACCTGAACCTTATGTTCTGCCAATACCATTTCCTCAAAGGTTGAAGAAATTTAGAGATGACAAGCAATTCCAAAAATTTGTTCAAGTGTTCAAGCAGTTACACATCAACATACCTTTTGCTGATGCTCTTGCTCAAATCCCTGCATACTCTAAAATTTTGAAGGAAATCATGTCTAACAAAAGGAAGCTGGAAGATTTTGAGACAATACCTTTGACTGAGGAAACAAGTGCCTTGATTCAAAATAAATTACCTCAAAAGCTCAAAGACCCAGGGAGTTTTTCTATTCCTTGTACCATTGGTGAAATAAATTTTTCTAAGGGATTATGTGATTTAGGAGCTAGTGTTTCTTTAATGCCCTTATCTGTTTCAAAAAAATTAGGATTGAAGGAGTTGCAACCTACTAATGTTACTTTACAATTGGCTGACAGGTCTTTAACACATCCAGTGGGAATTTTGGAAAACGTACTTGTCAAGGTAAATAATTTTTTTATTCCCACAGATTTTGTAGTGTTAGAAATAGTTGAAGATGTTGAGATTCCAATCATTTTGGGAAGACCCTTTTTAGCCATAGCTGGTGCAGTTATTGATGTGAAGCACGGTAAATTAACTTTTAGTGTTGGTGATGAGCAGGTAGAATTCAATGTCTTTAAATCTTGCAAATATCCTTCTTTTACTGACCATGTTTACTGTGTGGATGTTTTTACTGAGCTTACCGATGAGTTTGTTAGATTGGACAAACCAAAGGATCCTTTGGAGGAGTGCTTGGTTAGTACAGGAACTATAAAGGATGAGGATGAAGAGATTTTGTTGATGGCAAGTGCATTGGAAGGGGCCAAATTCAGTCCCAATCAACGAGGTAAAATTTATGTTGAAGAATTAAGGATAGAAAAGTTGTTACCATCCTCACCCAATAGTCAACTTACAGGTATTGAGTTAAAACCTTTACCTTCTCATTTGAAGTATGTATTTTTAGATGACAATCAAAAATTACCTGTGATAGTAAATGCATACTTGACTGACCTGCAATTAGAAATATTATTGCGTGTGTTAAGATCCAAGAAAAAGGCTATAGGTTGGTCTATAAGTGATCTTAAGGGCATTAGCCCTTCATTCTGTATGCATAGGATCCTAATGGAGGATAATTATAAACCCATTGTGGAAAATCAGAGAAGATTGAATCCAAACATGAAGGAAGTGGTGAGGTTAGAGATTTTAAAATTATTGGATGCTGGAATAATTTATCCCATTTATGACAGTTTATGGATTAGTCCAGTACAGGTGGTACCAAAGAAAGGAGGGATCACAGTGGTGCAAAATGAACATAATGAATTATTGCCCACAAAAATAGTGACTGGATGGAGAGTCTGTATAGACTACAGAAAGTTAAATAAAGCTACTAGAAAGGATCATTTTCCTTTACCTTTTCTAGAGCAGATTTTGGAAAGACTGGCTGGTTATGCATTTTATTGTTTCTTAGATGGGTACTCAGGATATAATCAAATTCATATAGCACCTGAGGATCAAGAAAAAACAACATTTACATGTCCATATGGTACATTTGCATTTCGCAGAATGCCCTTCGGATTGTGTAATGCTCCCGCTACTTTTCAACGTTGCATGATGGCTATATTTTCAGATTATGTTGAAAAAATTTTGGAAATATTTATGGATGATTTCTCTGTTTTTTGTTCTTCTTTTGATAACTGTTTAGCTAATTATCTCAAGTTTTGCAGCGTTGTGAAGAAACAAATTTGGTGTTAAACTGGGAGAAATGTCATTTTATGGTAACAGAAGGGATTGTTCTTGGACATAAAGTTTCCGCAAAGGGAATTCAGGTGGATAGCGCAAAAGTTGAAGTCATTGAGAAATTACCTCCACCTACGTCTGTTAAGGGAGTGAGAAGTTTTTTAGGACATGCCAGTTTTATAGACGCTTTATAAAAGATTTTTCAAAAATTGCAAAGCCGCTATGTAACTTGCTAAATAAAGATGTGGATTTTTATTTTGATTCTAGCTGTTTAGAAGCATTTAATAAATTGAAGCATGCTTTGATTTCTGCACCCTATTGGAATGTTCCTTTTGAACTAATGTGTGATGCTAGCAATTTTGCTGTAGGTGCATTATTAGGACAAAGGAAGGACAATAAGTTGCATGTGATCTACTATGCTAGTAGAATGTTGAATGATGCACAATTAAATTATGCAACCACTGAAAAAGAGCTACTTGCTATTGTTTTTGCAGTTGATAAATTTCGTTCTTATCTTGTAGGTTCCGAGGTGATTGTGTTCACAAATCACTCCGCCATCAAATACTTGTTGGCAAAGAAAGATTCTAAGCCTAGATTGATCCGGTGGATCTTGTTGTTACAGGAATTTGATCTAGAAATTAAAGATAAAAAGGGATTAGAGAATGCAGTAGCTGATCATCTTTCTAGACTAGAGGATAATAATAAGGAATCACAATTGCCTATTAATGAGAATTTTCCTGATGAAAAGCTATTAGCATATTCCATTTTACTCTGGTATGCAGATTTAGTTAATTATTTAGTAAGTGGAATTGTGCCTGCAGATTTCAACTATCAATAAAGAAAAAAATTGTTCTGGGAGGCTAAACACTATTTTTGGGAGAAACCTTTACTTTATAAGTTTTGTGCAGATGGGATAATAAGAAGAGGATGTCCAGGACATACTAAGCCACTGTCATTCTTTGGAATGTGGAGGACATTTTAGCTCATCAAAAACAGTGGCTAAGGTATGGAAATCTAGATTTTATTGGCCTTCAATGTATAAAGATGCAAGGGATTATGTTGTCTCTTGTGTAAATGCCAAAGGGGAGGTAATATTTCCAAATGTGATTAAACGCCTTTGAATAATATTTTTGAAGTTGAATTGTTTGACGTCTGGGGCATTGGTTTTATGGGTCCATTCCCATCCTCTTATGGTCATAACTATATTTTAGTTGCAGTAGATTATGTTTCCAAATGGGTGGAAGCAATAGCCACTCAAACTAATGACTCCAAAGTGGTCATGAAGTTCATCAAGAGGAATATTTTTTCTAGATTTGGCATTCCTAGGGCCATCATAAGTGATGAAGGGACACATTTCTGCAACAAATCATTGGAAGGACGGCTTAGAAAATATAGTGTCACTCATAGAATTGCCTTGGCATATCACCCACAAGCTAATGGGCAAGTAAAGCTGGCCAACCGTGAGTTGAAAAGAATTTTAGAGAAGACTGTGGGAAGTTCACGCAAGGATTGGGCAGCCAAACTGGATGATGCACTCTGGGCGTATAGGACTGCATTCAAGACAAACTTGGGAATGTCACCTTATAGACTAGTATTTGGGAAATCTTGTCATCTGCCCGTTGAGGTAGAGCACAAATGGCTGTTAAGGAGTTAAATATGGACTTGAAGACTGCTGGAAATATGAGGTTGCTTCAACTTAGTGAACTTGAGGAGTTTAGATTAGATGCTTATGAGAATAACCGAATTTATAAGGAAAAGATTAAGTTGTGGCATGATAAGCACATCAAGAGGAAAGCTTTTGAAGTAGGACAGAAGGTGTTACTTTTTAATTCAAGGTTGAAATTGTTCCCAGGCAAGCTGAGATCTAGATGGTCAGGACCGTTCACAATCACAAAAGTCTTTCCCTATGGTGCAGTTGAAATTCACAGTGAGAGAACTGGGGTATTCAAAGTTAATGGCCAAAGATTGAAGCATTATTTTGAAGGAAATTCCGTACCAAATGGATTTTCATACTCCTTGTCCAGTCCACAAACGAACTAACTAATGAAAAGTCGAGCTACAGACTATAAACAAGCACTTTGTTGTTTTATTTATTTATTTCCATCTTATTTTGATATCTAGTTTAAGTTAATAAAGTTTTCTTTGTATTGTTACAGAAGAGAATGTTTCTGACGACTGGACAAAGGAGAGTCAGCACGTAGATGAGGGACAATTTTCTTTTTAATGCCATGGCATGTCCTTTTGAATGCTATGGCATGACACAAATAAAATTCTTTTTGCCTAGGCCGATGGACGAACAGAAAGTTTTCACCACCGCGGCGCTTGATTCAGCGCTGCGGCGGTAATTTAAAAAAGAGAGAGAGAGAGAGAAATAACCCATTAGTATATATCAGGTTAGAGACACGGTTCCTAATTCAAAATTCAAATTTCTTTGTTTTTGTTTTTTTCAGAAACCGTCCGATCGCCGCTCTGATCTCGCGCTCTGCCGTCCGTCGCACCTCCTTGCCGCCGATAGTTGCCTTGTCTCCTGCCGATCCACATCGCTGTCACCACCGCTAGCATAGCAGTGCCATCCGCCTCTGAGTTTTCACCCCTTCGTTTCCTAAAAATCTGGTTTGAATTTTTCATCCTGCCCAGTAATTCTCTGTTTTGGATTGCTTCTGTGACTGCGGATAACTTGTTATGTTTTTGCTGAGTCTTGCTTAATTATCTGCGGTTTGGGCTCCTTGTTTTTGCTTAACTGAGTTCAAAATTGTTTAAATCCCTAGCCCGTGTGCTAGTTGACCGCAATGCCGCCCAAGAAAAGAATTAGAGCGGGACAACAAATTCATTCCTTAAATTTTGTGAGTAGACAAACTGCCAATAGGTACAGGACATATAATAACAAACGTATGGCTATTCCTGAGAGAGGTTTGAATGTTCCTGGACCTATCAATGAGGAAATTAGAAAAAGACATTGGGAAAAATTATGTGCTCAACCTGCACCTGCTAGTTTACCTTTAGTGATGGAATTTTATGCCAAATGCCAAAGAGGACGGAGTTACGGATACTGTCTTCGTTAGGGGTAAACAAGTTTGTTTCAGTAGTATGGCTATTAACAGGTTTTATGGGTTACCTGAACCAAATGAATCTGATGATTTCCATGAATTTTTGGATAATCATGTTGATTGGACCGACGTCATCTGCGATCTTTGCAAGGAAGAAACCAATTGGAAATATTGTAAATTATCAAGGGATGTTTCTGTTTTTCCCACCAAACAATTGGCAGCCTATCCACGAGCTTGGTTTTACTTTATTTCTGCCACATTAATGCCTGCGTCTCATTTAAGTTCAGTCCATAGAAATCGAGCCGCTTTGATTTTTGCCATTATTAACGATATTCCTATTAATATCGGTAAAGTAATACATGAGGCCATCTCATACTGCATTAAGGATGAAGGTTTAGCATTTGTGTGTCCCAATCTCATTACTTGTCTGTGTAAGGACGCAGGTGTTTCTTGGAATGCGGATGAACCATTGCTACCTGCGAAAGGGAGTTTCGATTCTAGAGCTTTCCATGCCATGAAGGATTCGCAGAGTGGTTTTGGACCCGATGACGAATATGAACAACCACCTCCTCTTCCGCGAAGGCAAAGCATTGGGCAGAAACTGGAACAGTTAGAAAAAATAGTACACGATTACATTGCAACCTCCCAAACTAACTTTCTTGAACATCAACGCAAGATGGAGGAATTGTTTGAGTACCAAAGGCAAACCAACGAGATGCTCCACCATTCATTGGTTCAGCTTGCACAGAGACAAGGAGATAATCCTGTTGTGTTACCACCATTACCTGTTTTCCCACACAAGGACGGCACTATGAGTTCTGATTCTACTTGACTCAGGACAAGGGAAGTCCCACTTCTTTCTATTTGTTTCTTGCCAGTTTTCTTAATTTTGGAAACATTGGGGACAATGTTTAATTCAGTTGGGGGGGAGTAATTCAATAGTAATTCAATGTTTACTTCAATTTTGTGTTAGTTTTGTTTAAAATTTGTTTCAATTAGTTTTTTTTTTTAGAAAATTTCTTTAATAAAAAAAAAGGAAAAAAGTGAAAAAGTATTTTATGCTGAAATTAGTTATTATGATCTATGATGAGATTGGTTTAAACCTAAAGCTCCTGGGGATATAAAAATGCTATGAGAAGTGGGTAACTCAATCTTTTGATGTGACTTTTACTCTGTTTAACATTACTAGAAATTCTTTTGAGCACAACTGTGATCAGTCAATTGTTCTATGTGAAAAAGTTCTGTATAAACCAAAGGTCTTTATCCTTTTGAATGCAACAATTTAATTTGATTTGGAGATGAAGGTCATAGGCAATTCTTTGGCCGTTTGAACCTTTCAAGCTAACTCGGTTGTGTATCTTATCCCTTGATCCTGATTTGAGCCTAATTGATAGAATGGAAAGAACCACCATTCAAGATCATTTTTTTGTTAACCTCATTTACTACCTTATAGCCCTTATTCGTGATAATTTTTATCCTTCTAAAAATCATTTAAAAAGAGTTTAAATGCCCTTTGGTATATATGATACAAGGGAAAGAGGGAGACACAGAGTCTAATGTGAGGTACAAGTTAAAAGTGGGTAGGTGAAGGGATAGGTTATGGGCTTAAAAGATAAAGTCTGCCTGGTGCATGGGGTTGAAGGTGTTCTTATTCTGTTATGAATAATTTTCTGTTTATTGTTGTATAGTATTTCTTAAAAAAAAAAAAAAGAAGAAGTATTATCCTATTCTTCAGACTCAGAGAATGCTTATATGAGGCTTGCTTTGTATACATTGTCAACAAGGGATTAGAATTACAATAAGTTGGGGGTTGTGATTGTAGGTGCTACAAATTAATGATATCTGTCCAATGTGCTTACAAGACTTAAACTCTTTTCTTTGATTTTATATCGTTTTCCCCTTCTTTGATAGCCAATCCTGAGCCTAACATTACAAGCTAAAAGTCCTACCTGATCCAAATTGAGTTGGTTGTTCTTATATATAAAGGTTTGAGGATATTTGTTTTATGCAATTGGCTTTAATCTGGAACGATGGGATATGATCCATAGCACACACACACTCTGGTGATGTTAAACAGGTTTAGGTTGCTCTTTCGATTGGTCTAACTCACGAATATGGTGTTTTAAATTCACTGTGGGTATCGGTTGAGAATCTCTGAGATTTAATATAACAGATAATTTCATATATTTATTTTCTTTTGCTTGAGGACAAGCAATTGCTTAAGTTGGGGGTATTTTGATAAATGAATTAACTGCTAATTCCTAAGTCAAGATATTCTTGTGATTTTATCTAATTATTGAGGAAATTAGCCTTATTTAGCTTGATTTGCAATAAGTTAAGA
Organism: Gynochthodes officinalis; assembly: GCA_020080225.1. Lineage (NCBI taxonomy): Eukaryota > Viridiplantae > Streptophyta > Magnoliopsida > Gentianales > Rubiaceae > Gynochthodes > Gynochthodes officinalis. The sequence goes on from CM034623.1 coordinate 24,010,397, forward strand.
TATTCTTGTTATCTTATTCAATTATTGGGGAAATTATCCTTATCTAACTTGATTTGCAATTTTGTAGGAAGGAAACTGCTTGGAAAAAGATATGGACCGGAAAGATTTGTTTGCATCAAAAAGTTACGATTTGGTGAAGAAAAGGAAGAGAAGTTGGTTGATAATGCCATGGCGTGTAACTTTCACTGCCATAGCATGGAGTAAGTTGGCAGGCCAATTACGGAAAAGGAAGAAGAGGATGGAAATCTAATCAAATCAGATCATCCAGAAGAGTTTCGCACGCTATTAACTCCTAGTCTTTAGGGACCAAAGCAAGTATAAATAGAGGGGACTAGCATCAGTTTGAGGCAGTACGAGTAGGAGTAGAGATAGAGATAGCCTATACTTAATTTTTACTTTCATGGAAGCCATGATGAGTGGCTGAAGTTATTTTCTTTAGGACTGGGATGTAACCATCATTATGTGATTTTCATTCATATAATTGTGGTATTATCCAATATCTGATTTATTTGGTATTATCTTCTTGTAAGTGCTTGATCACCATTTGCATGTTTAAGGTATTGATGAAGAGGCGACAGCTGACATCAATATTAGTTCGTGAATTCTTCAGACTTAAATTGTGAATTACGATAGTAAACTCTCAATTTCTGCAACACAGTATTCTTTTGTTCGTCATGCATCCATAGTAATTTTGGAGTCACGAAAGTAGTCCCATAATTACTATTTGAATAGTAATATTATACCCTAAGAAGGGATAATGTTTAATTATGTAAATAGTTGTGAGGATGTTTATCACAAAGTAATTATGTGAATGGAATTTACAGTTGATGATCGGTGAAATCCCAAGTCCTAAAGTTTATTTATCTAATTTCTTTATTTACTGTGAAAATGTGTTTACTATTGCATTTACTTGATTCCTGTGATTATTAAATCTACCTTTTTCTTTTACATATTGATCTAGATAATAGGTACAAAATATTTCTCAACCGGTAATTTTTCACCTCCCTGTGGGACGATACCCGTAATTACACTATAATTACTAGACTTATAATTAGTGGTTAAAATACTACGAGTCAGCACGAAGGGTAACACATATTGGAATCCTTGCATCTTCAGACCGTCTAATAATCTCATTCAAAAAGCATTTGACATGGTAATCAGTCTTGATGGGAAGAGGGGAAATTTTTGACAAGTATTTGGGTACATATTCGAGGACCAATCTATCTTCAATCTCCATATCTAATTGTATAACAGAGATGATGAGATTCACTAGTTCCTTGAAGATTGTGTCTTCTATCAACAAAATAGTTTCGACCCTCTTGTCATTAATGAAGCTTCGTTCATTTGTACTAGGATCAACGTTCCATTTTCTGTCATAAAAAATGTGTATAGACCATGTAATGCCACGTGATATCCCTACATTCAAAACCAAAACAATCAATAAACAACGATTTTACATCAAACAAAAGAACATTTTAAAAATTAAGGCCATCAACAAGTAGCAGGATCGTGGAAGGGCTGTAAATAAATTAGAAATTCATTCCAGCCACAGTACTCGACCCATTGATCGACCTTGCACTCGAACTATTATAATGCTGGACACTTATATAGCCCTATTAGAGTACTCAACCAATATATCGACTAAATACTCGACTTCCTATAATACTCGACCTTCCACTCGACCTATTATAAAGCTGGAACTTTATCTAGCCCTATCAGAGTACTCGACCAATATATCGACTATATACTCGACTTTCCATGTTACTCGACCTAATGCTTGACCTAATACTTGACCTAATGCTCGACCCAACTATGTGCGCAACATTATGCTCGACCTAGTGATGGATATATTGCTCGATATATTACTCAGTTTAAAAAAACGTAATAAATCAAACTAACCTGCAAGATGGGCGAAAACAAGTGCGATTGCTTGCAAACGATTTGAAATGTGATTACTTGCAGTGTGAATAATGGCGTGTGAGAGAACAAACTTTGTTCACATCCGATGGGGCGTGACAACAGATTCTTGAAGTATCTATAACTGAGCTCTAAATCCTTGAAGTGAAGAGTAGTCTATAACTGAGTAATCGACCAAAGAGGCTCTAAAACGTTGAAGTGAAGAGTAGCAAAGCAACAGAAGTGCAAGAATCTGTGGTCTTGGAGAGCAGATGCGTTCTATAGTAGAAGAGAAGAAGAGAAGGGTGTTGTAGTCATTTTTTTTATGGAAGTGCTATAACACAAAAGAAAAAAAGGAGGGTACTATTTTTGTAAAGTCAATGGTCAAAGGTGTCATTTTTGTAAATTTCACTATTTTCTTTCCTTTTAGATTCCATATTCAGATCTATTTAGCTTCCTTAATTCTTTATTTTCTAAATTTATACATTCTTATTTGAGCTATCTCTTGATCAAAAATTCCTAAAGGTTTGATAAAGTGTGTTGTTCTAAGCAAGAACTTAGAGAGAGATTATTGAGTGAAGGGTGAGACATAGGAAATAACCGAAAGCTTACTTATATATACCCTTACTATAAATCTTTCCATGTTATTGTTTCTTGCTTTGGTTTGTACTAACTTTTTGCATGAATCATGTCAAAATAAAGCGTACCATCAATTGACCACAAGTTCCTTAAAGATTGGACAGAGCACATGAGCCAAAGTTATTCTGATATGGGTGATCAACTTGAGTCCTTTCAATCAAAGTTTCAATCTAATGCCAACAAGATTGAGCAATTGTCCAACACTTTGCAATCAAAGCTTCAATCTAATGACAAGAAGATGGAACAATTGGCCAATAGTATGAGATCTTTCACTAAGTTAGTGTCAAAGAAGTCGAGATCTATGAGGAAAAGACCCTCACGTTCTAACAAAAGTGAAAAGTCTGACGGGGCTTCCACTTCCCATAGAAGCCAAAACCAAGTTGATACATTTGGCCAAGTTTTGGGAAGTATAAAAATGAAAATTCCAACCTTCCAAGATAGAGGAGATCTTGAAGCATACTTAGAATGGGAAAAAAATGTTGAAAGGACCTTTGATTGTCATCACTATTATGAAGATTTCCTTTTTGACTCCATATTTGATGGGGATGTGATTTCCGATAGTAAGTCTGATGATTCTATGCCTTCTTTGACATTGACTGACAGTGAAGAAGATGTCGTAGTAGGAGAAGCACTTACTACTTTAAAGAGTCTTCAAATAGTGAGTGATGCAAAATTGTCAAATGGAGAAAAAGCATTAGTGACCATGAGATCCCTTAGTGCTCCAGCCGTGGAGAATGATGAGCAAAAAAAGAACAGTTGTCATGTGGCCAAGACTTGTAAGTTATTAATTTATTACAAGTCCGATTTGAAGAACACTAGTTTTGCTTTGGCCGAATTCCATTGTGATAATAGGTCAAGTTATTTAATTAATTTTTTAAATTTTATTCTTAATTATTGGTGGTCGAATTTAGGTAATTAAAAGGCCACCCTTGCTGGTTTTTATTTTGTTATGGTCGAAATTATTAGGTAATTTTATTAGTCAAATTTGTAAGTTTGAAGGAAGCCTTAAAGGGCTAAACTTCCAAGTCCCATTGGTTTTAGGGTTTTTATTTCCTTTTTGTTTTAAGGCTCTTTTGGCCGCCTCCCTCTTTAGAAATTAAATTAGGATTAGAATTTAGTTGTTTCCTTGATATGCAAAACTTGTAGCCTATTTAAAGAGGCCGAAACATCAAGATACACATTGAGAAGAATTTGACATTACGTCCTTGAGAGTTTGAGTGAATCAATCTCTTCGTTCTTGTAAAGAACAATGGGCTTATCAAACTTGACTAGTTTGTGGTGCCTTTAAGCCTTATCAATCTAGTGGAACCCTAGGTTGTGGCAATGCTTCATCCATTGGTCTCAATTCTTCTGGTTCTAGCAATTTCGGAACTTAAGTTTTGGGTCATGTTTCGCTTGGTTGCGTATTGCCAGCTCCATATAATCGTGAGGTGTGCATCATCAATTGAGTAACGAATTCCTCCTTCTCCTCCAACGATGAACTCATAGCTCTAGATGAAAAAGGCCTATCCGCAGGCACACTACCCCTCCCCCCCCCCCCTCTTCAAAACTAGACACAACAAATATTCACTTTATCCTATTTACCCTTCTCCTACTAGACTCACCAACATCATAATTAGAAAAATTTCCTTCACCAGACAAGCCAAAAGAACTACCCTCCTCGTCGACCAGGGACACAGTTTTCTCTTCCCATTTGGAAGATCCAGAAGACATCGATTGAAAAGAATCATACTTACCTTTTCTTTTCTCTAAATTTGTTGGCTCGATGAGGTGGAAAGCGCTTCACCGGACACTCGTCGGAAAATGACAACTCCTTGTCGAAAAAAAACTACAGAGTTTATGAGAAGAAAAAGGAAAAGAAAGTGACAACTCACTATGAAAAACCTAAAAGTGAGACACACGAACTTTTTATACGGAACCCTAAAGTTTCTGTACGCGTCTCAACCAAATCTTCTAAGGCCCCATGGCATTAAATGTCATAGCCTTAAAAGATTAGCATTATCTGATTACACAAGATACGATAAGTATTGATAGATAATAAACATGGCGATTCAATTATCACACCTATTTTTATTTCCAAAAAACCTATGAACTCTACGCATAACAAGACGTCGGTTTGACATTGCCACGCCAAGGTCTGGGGGGCTTATAAACCCAAAACTAGATCTCAGAGTACACAAGACGAGACCTTGTCTCGTCTGAGATCTGAATTTTAGCAATATATGGTCTGGGACCTTAGTGACATATGAAGGCCAAGGGCCTAAAATTCAACCGATAGCATGTTCCCCAGCTAGACTTTGAACTCCAATCCTTAGTATAAAGACTTAGAATAGAAGCACACTCAAATCAAACCAAGTGTACAAGACCTCGGGCTAAGGCAAACAAGGTCTCACACTACAAAGTAGAAACTCGGTGAGGTTGTGCTTATCCATAAGTTCGTAACAATATGCTACAATTATAGGGAAATATGTTGGCGTGCAATTAGCAGTTACAGCTATAACCAATGCATTAAATCATGACAATAAATCCCACAAATTAAGGGAGAAGGTATATAAGCCCGAAGAACAATCAGGTATGGGGACTCTTTGGCAAATTAAGATTACAATACACTTACTAAGTGCTAACTTAAGCATCGAAGGATTTACCCCGGAGAACCACTCCGGGATCTGTTTTGCAGAAATGCGTATCATCCGAGAAGACGAAGAATCTTAAATCAAAACCATATTATCGGATCTTAGTTGGGTTGCGAATACGGTCTTCATCACATACCAATAGCATCAAACAAAATCCTTGCCACAACCACAAGTTCCTTGCCATTTTTTTTTTATAGAATGTGTGTATTTTTACTACATAATAATTTTCGTCGAATTTGGCTTTGAATATCCTCACTAAATATCATCATTAGCTACAACTTCTCTATGCCTCACTAAAGTTTCCTCGCTATTGTACAAATTTGGTGTAGTGAGAATGAAGCTTTTTAGTGGAACTTTTTGGATACCATTCTAGACAAATTCATACCATATCCTTATCTCCTTCTTGAAACTCTGCAAATTTCTTTCTCAAATCTACATGTGAGTCGTACATTTCATTGCTTATAGCAATCTTATGGTGAAGTTCATCATATATGTCCAAAATCTATCTAGGAAAAGCTTCAACTTTAACACTTGGAGAAGCACGAGAAGGCAAAATATATAACCAAATCAATAGGCTTCCAAGGATTATGATGAGAACTCAAGTTCACAAGGTCATATGGGAGTGACCGAGGTATCCGAGCTAAGGTTGAAAGTAAAAGTGGGTCAATCCAAAAATCCAATAAGCAACATCACTAGTCCATTAACTAGACTTTGAGTTAAGAAACTATAAAAACTTTAAATAGTTTAGTTCAAGAAGTCCAAGTCAAGGAGGTTGCCAAACTCCACAATTATGTACCAAGTGTCATAAATGTTCTTCGAGCTATTGATTATGGGCCAACATTTAAGTTTTCTATATAATTTAATTGCTACATTTTAAATTAGACGAGTTAAAGCACTCTAAGGTTTATATTAGGGTTTCCTTGGATTTCACCAAACTCTAGCTCAAACACCCTAAATGATTTTAATAATTTTAGTCCTTTTATTTTTCATAGTACCAATAGAATTATTTAGGGTTGGCCACCACTAATAACCTAAATCATAGGCATGGCCAAAATTATTTTAGTATTAGGATTTGTGTCTTTGAATTTTAATCCAATTGTATTAGGGTTTAGTTGTCAAATCCTTGTGGCATCAAATCACTTATTTTCATCCAATTGTAGGACCTAAATGGGCTAATATACTCCAATAAATACACCCCTTTTTGGACAAAATACAAACTTTTAGATCCATGAAATTTTGTGAGCTCTTTTCACAACTTAAGTTCTTGTTCTTGAACTTGATTTGAGCTTATCAAGGTTCACTTTGTGGCGCTCTTTGACTCATCAACTTGCCAATTGATCCTTAGCTAGTTGTGGCATCTTCTACCAAATAAATGGCTATCTTGTATGTTTTGATTATAGTCAAGAGAATTAGGTATCTACAATTGTGCTTAATTTGCTAGCCTTAACAAAAAATCATGTTTTTGGTTTCCACTAGGTCACGTTCTACTTCAATTCTCAATAAAGTTCTGGGCTTGTGGAAATTGGTCATATTGGGAGGTCCTCACTGGCCATTAAGTGCATATTAGATTAGCTCCAACAACCACTCCAAAAGGACTATAGATAATAGATCTATTAATAGAACTATTATAAACAATTTCTGCCATATGTAAGACTTGATCCCAACTAGTAGTATGATCACTGATGAGAATCAAATATTCATAAACTTAGATATGTGTTTTTCACGCTTTTGCATAGATTTCATTGAGATATGCCATGTTTATTAGAGAAATCACATTATATTTGTGATTCTCATCTTTTATTTGTTTTGTAGGAAAAAGGGGATAAAAACCAATTATCTTCCGGAGTTCATAACTTTTGATGCAAATGTCCAAATGAGATTATTGAAGATGCTATGGAAAGATGAGAAATATATAAAAAAACTTTCATGAATAAAGTTTTCTCAAATTCCGAAAGAAAATGGACCAAAACTGGACAAAAAGCAGAACAAGGCATGAACCAAAGAAGAGGAAAAAAGGAGAAAAAGCAGTCATCTTCCAGTCCATAACTCTTGATTCAGACGTCCAAATGAGATGATTCAAGATGCTATGGAAATATAAGAAATAGAGGAAAACTTTTATGAAGAAAGTTTTCTCAAATTCTGGACGAAAAGGGACTAAAAATGGACAAGATCAGAACAAGGCAAAAATCTGGAATTTGCAAATCGCCCCTAATGTTTTGAAGCTTTACATTTTCTCCCCAACGCCCCTACGTGTATTAAGACCCCATTTTCTGCAGAAAACACGGATGGAGATAGAGAATAGGGTAGAGTAGAATAGATTGTAGGGTTAGGTTAGTTTTTACATTTTTACACATTTTCCCCAACTCACACCCGTGAGTTTCATTGGAAAGGGTTTGGTTCTCTTTTGGCTTTGGAAAACTTCCATATTTGGAGTTGTTTTGGCTTGTAAGGTGTTGGATTTGGTTGGAATCATCACTCTTTTGATTAAGGGGAGTATTTTCTTTCAATTCCTTGTGCTTTTAATGGCTATATCTCTTTGTGGTTGTTGTTTGCTTGAAGCCATGAGTGGCTAAATTGTCTTGGGTGATTCTTGGTGTTTGATGTATGGGTTAAGTTTATTTTGATTCCTTGTGGGTTGTAGATTGATGGGCTTGCATTAATTGAAGTCTTCCTACTTGTATTTAATGAATTGATATGCATTAAATGGTGGCCACATTTAGTGTGTGTTCTTGGTGTTCGTGTGTGTTTTAGAATATACATGAACTTAGACCAAAAGTAGGAAGAACTACCTAGCATTCTCTAGATTTAGGTGTTTGAGACAAGAAACAACTACCATATGAGTTTAATTGTGCACTAAAATTGTGTGGAAGCCATAGGTTTTAGTGTGCACAAGGTAGAAGTGAGACCGAAAGGAGATCTTCTATTCTTTAATTCCATTGAGACCGAAAGGAGATGTGGAGTAAAAAATAGGTGGTTTTCTTGAATTAAACACTTGAACTAGGGAGTGTGAAGTAGTTGGCTAAAACATCTAGGGCTAGAATTGTGCATTAGAGTTGTGTGGAAGCCATAGGCGCTAATGTGCTCTAGGTGGGGATGAGACCGAAAGGAGATTCCTCATTCTATAATTTCATGAGACCGAAAGGAGATTCGAGTGAATGGATGTAGTCACTTAGTTAAGATGCCTTACACTCCTTGCCCTTAGAAGTCAAAGTACCCGAGCTTTGCATTTAACCCAAGGATCACCTTCCTTCATCATTTGTGTGTTTTTCTCTTTGTTTCAATGGTGTTGTTTTAGTTATTTAAATATCACTTTCTAAATCATTGCTTTAAGACACATAGATAGCAAATAATTAGTTGCACTTAAATTTTGGTTTTGTCCCCTTCCCTGTGGAAAATGATCCCTATGTTTTACTGCAATTGATTAAGTGAGGTTTAGGTGTATATTTGTGTGAGTTTGAGCTTTATTTTGACGCACTTTTGCACACACCGATTCCGCTCACCAATCACCCACCAAACATTGAAAATGATGTCCAAGGCTACAATTAACAACTTTAGTTTGGCCATCCTTTTGAGGATGGAAAGAAGAAAATTGCAGCTCAATAAGCTTCATAATGTCCACAAAAAATAGCTCATAAACTTCTCATCTCTATCCATGTCTTCGGTAAACCGTGAAGCCAAACCACTTTTTGAAGAAAATCTTGGCAATATGTTTAGCATTCAATTTTTAGAACATAGAAGAAAGTGAGCTATTTTTTAAAATCTATCTATCACCACAAAAATATAATCATGGCCTCACAATATTCTTGCCAAACAATGGACAATGTCCATGCTCAAATCCTATCGTGGTTTATGCATGGAAGTAATGGATGCCTATCATAAGACCATCATTGTAGCTAGGTTGCTCTAAAGAGATCTAAAATTACACACTTAATCTCTATCTAATGATATCAATGATCAAATAAGTCGTGGGACCTCCTTTATGCAATGAAATAGGCTAAACTATTTTACCTCATAGGCCAACTTTGAGAGACCATCTGCCATTGAATTTGCCTCCTGATAGCAATGTGAAACCAGACCACCAAACCTTTATACCTAGTAATCTATTGAAAATATACCTATAGCTTCTACAGTATGGATGCCTTCCTATTGAGCGCATTAACCAGGATCTATGAGTCACACTCAACCTCAACTTCATGAACATACAGTGCATGACACAAGACTAGCCCAAGAAGCAATGATCTACATTCAACTCTCATACATAAGCCTGGACCAAAGTAATCAAAATAGGCAAATATCAACCTACCCATATTATCCCTCAAGATTTTTCATCCTGAAAAATCTATCCCTCCTCCTACTAAGTTGCCATTTGTGTTCAATTTGTATCTTATCAACCAAGGATATTTCCATCACACCTAAACCACCTGCACCGTACTCAAAAAACCTCCATGTATCCTAAAAACTATCCCCAAGTCTAGCCGAAAGCCCATGTTTGAGTACTACTGCACCAGTATTCTAAACAACAAAAATAGCTCATAGGTGAGTACTCCTTCTTGCAAGTCCCACCTGTTACTCAAAATAGCTCCACACCTCCCTAGCCAAATCTCCCAAAGAGTAAATGTTGTCAATTCCTTCCATTTGATGATCCTAACAGAAGAATCACATTAAAAGGTTCATTACAATAAATCAAACTATGACCACATCCAACAGAACACACCTCCTTAACATTAATGCCATGAACAATGCAATAAACTCCCCAATGCCTATCCTCCACACCCATTTATCAAAAGGCATACCCACCGCTCCTTATCGAAATAAGTCCTAGGCTAATTTAACTGTAAAAGCATTCGTCAACATTGGCCTCTATACCAATTGGTCCTCTTTGCCATGTATCAATTCAATTGGTAACTTCAAAACCCAATCCTTGATCTCTTGGGCATCACAAAGCTCAATCGATTGACACTCCATTTGTTGTCTTCGATGAAATCCATCACTTGCCATTCCCCTTGTATTCCCCGTTAACCAATTATCCAACAAAACTAGCACTCGCCCAAATTTTATATCTCATATAGAATTAGATTCAACCAACTCCTACACCTACAACATATGTCTCCACACATCTTATCCATATCCAATGTTGGATGGCTTATTCCCACATATTTCCCTTTCAAACACATGGACCAAAGTGATGTTTACTACCAAAAATGCCAGCAAAGATTCTAATAGTGCCTCCAATGATACTTCAGCCCAAATTTTGACTTACCCCCAAAAAAAATCACCACTTTTGGCAGATGCAACACTACAAACAAAAAATGGGCACCAAGGTGAGCACATGCCAGACCAAGATGACCCTACTTGTAATAGAAAGGATTTTTTAAAACCACTTAGAAATGCGCCCTTTCACCCATTGTACCAACCTTGAAATAAGTTTCTCTATTTTCTGCCTTTGTATAATGGACACCCCAAGTACTCCATTGGGGCCACTTTGAAGGTGTAGCCTATAATCGCCTCCATCACCCTTCTCTATCTCACAAAATGCCATTTTTCCAACATGAAAGAGAACTTTGCAACATTCACCTTCTGTCTAGAAATTGACTTAGAACCTCTTATCACACCCAATAACCTTCGCAAAAATGTCTTATCTACCAACGCAAATATTATTATATCATCCGCATATGCCAATTGTGAAATCAATGGATATCTAGCTGGAATAGCAAAGGAAGTGAACTAAGCATCCAGCAATAAAGAATTTAACAAAAGAGGTGACAACGAGCATCCCTGACAAAGCCCTCTCAAAGATAAAAAAACTCCCATGTGGCACCCCATTAATGAGTACCAAAAAGTGACACTCTACTATCAACTGTCAAACCATATAAAGCATGACTTCCTCAAAACTGAACTTCTGCATCACCGCCAACAAAAACACTTCATTTTCTTGTTTTGTTTGATATGAAATTTCTCTTTATTTTCTTATTTTAATTTTAATTTTTGAGCTTCTATTGACCTCTTCATTTCTTTTTTACTTGTCTTAAATGTATCCCATTACTTAACTTCATTGGAATTTTGAACAAGTTCTATTTTAATTTGTGGAGAAATTGAGTGAAAAAGGGCTAGAGTGAGTAACATCTAGTTAAAAACTATTTAGTAACTTGGGATAAACTTGGAGAGAGTAGATTATATTGGAAAATCTTTGGGGTAAAGGGGTTTGCAAAGATAAATTCTCCCTCCTTGCAATTTCTTAAATAGAAATACAATGACGAATAGTGAAGAAGCCCAATAGCAGGCCTTTGATCAAAAAGCAACACTTGAGCATCTACTTTTCCCACTCGGTTCTAGATGAGGATCAAGTAGCAAGTCTAAAAGAAGGACTAATCCTATCTTTGAGAAGAATGATTCCAATATAGATGCAGATGAGGAGGAGGAGTCCAAAATTTCTTATAGTTCCCAAAAGAAGAGTTTTATAGGTTAGTTGATAGTAACTTGGGAAGTATAAAGATAAAAATACCATGCTTTATTTGTATAAATGATCCCAAAGTATACCTCAAATGGAAGTAAAAGATGGAACTAATCTATGATGTACACCACTACTTAGAAGAGAAAAAGTTAAAGTTGGGTGCAATTGAATTTACAAATTATGCTATTATTTGGTGGGATCAACTAACCTTGCCTACTTCCTAGCTATAAAGAAGATTGCAAAGAATCATTCAAGGTTCCAGCCGTGGTAATGAGTACTATAAAGAGATAGATATTGCAATGATCCGAACTAATGTTGAGGAAGATCCCAAAGTTACTATGACTCAATTTCTTGGAGGTTAGAACTGTGAGATAGGAAATATTGTAGAGTTGCACCATTACGTGGAGCTTGAAGAAGTGATCCACATGGCCAAAAAGATGGAGAAGTGGCTCAAACGTAAGGGTTTAACTTTGTTAATTTGGGTCAACTACCATATCTACGATTTGCAAAGACAATACTTGTTCCAAAAAGAAGATTAAAAGTGTTACTAAGAAATCCGAAACTTCTAACAAAAGTTCTAAAAGTTTAGTTCATCCAGGGAAGAAGTGAATCTACTTCTAGATTATCTAATGTTACTTTCTTTAAATGGTGTAGATTGGAATACAAAATGCAACACAAATAGCACAATTAATCAAGTAATAAAAACCTAAATCCACACAACTAAAAGCAAGGATACGTTGTCATTGTATTGTGGAAGTAGGGTAGAACCTATGAGAATGCTGTTACTTTTAGAGGTTTATCTCTACTAGAAACTAAATGGAAACTTAAATAGCTAAAAGCTACAATTATGCTATACCGAATTGAAGAAAATTGAGTACAATCAACAATAGGCAAATAAGGAAAAACTTAAATTTTCAATGAAAACTAAGATTTGGAATCAAAAATGAAAGAAGTGATTACGGTTCTTTCTATTCTTCCTAATTGTTTCATTTAGCTATGGGGGATCAAGCATTTAAAGAGGATATTATCTTTTTCATTCTAACTTCTATTCCTAGTCACTAAAATGGAATGATATGGCTCCTATTCTTAATTTGCCACACCATTTAATAAAGCACATTGAAAATATAGAGCCTACCAAATCCCCTTATATTCCTATACTAGGAGTACTATGGTTCCAATAACAAAGATCCAAGCTTGGTGAAGATCAAATGATCAAACACAAGCACCAATACATACAACTCACGAGGTACATAAATTGCATGATTCTTAAATAAAAACTTGCAATTGGATATTAATATGCATTATCCATAATATAGATCAACATAATAAGGAAAAATATCAACAACCCATCATCAATTCTTAGAGATTATAAAAGTTTAGCCACACATAGCAATTAAAATACACAACAAATTGAATGAATGAAACACAAGATTAAAGTTTAGAGTGAATAAAATTTCCCTTTACATCTTAATCTTCAACCCCAAGCTCCAATTTCTTCCAAAATGGAGTCTTTTCACTTCCAAACTCACAAGAACCCCAGTCTAAAGATGAATTTTTATATAAAACCCAAGAGCTCTAGTAGAGGCAAGGTTCCAAATTTTCCAAAGTCTTGTCTCCACTCTAATGAACTAAAGATGAGTTTTTATTAGAGTTAGATCTAATAGGCTCATTACAAGTGGTCAAAGACTAAGAAAAAGGGTTAAGAGTGGTCAAATGATAAAAATTGACTCAAATGGGCCACAAAAGTAGGACATGGTCACATAGGCCAAGAGATCAAGCCCAACTCTCCGTTTATCCTCTTTGTTCCTAGTCCTATGCACTAGTACTGGTTTCAACTGATAGACTAAGGGGGCAGTTGATTCGTTTAAAGGAATAGGAAAGGTAATGGAAATGATAATAGTGGGGAATGATAGTGGGTTCTTTCATTATAATTGCACTGGTTGGTTTGTGTTGGGGAATTATTATAATTACCAATAATGGTTGTTAGTTAATTATTCATTATAATATTAAATTAATTAATTATTAATAAAAATATTATTGATTAAATTAATCTTAAGTAATTATTTATTTATAAATTAATTAATTAATATTAATTAGATTAATTAATTATTAATTATAATAAAAATTACAATATTAAGTAAATGAATGATTAATTAAATTAATCTTAATTAAATTATTTATTATAAATTAATAATAATAATTTAATTATAAATTAATTTATATTAATTATAATAATTAATATTAATTAATTAGTTAGTACTAGTTAATTATTTATTATAATATTAAACTAATTAATTATTAATTAAAATCATTATTAATCATGGGAAGGGGAAAGAAATTTTTTTTTTGATTTAATGGCTTTCATACCCCCCCACCCAATAGTGGAGGGTATGAGGACACCTTCAAATGAGGTAATTAAAGTTTGCTGTACATCATTCATTACCCCTAACCAGGCAGGTGGAATTCTTTCATTCCCATTCCCTCTCTCCCATTCCTCACAACCAGCCATGCCCTAAATTAGGTTCTAACTAGAAGTATTCCGCTTAGCTTTTGTTCAAGAATCATTAAATTTGGACTTTTATAACTCCATATATTGCCATTTTCCCTCAATGTGTTAGCTGTCAACTGATTGAGTCGCATTGTCATTTTGGCCTCAATTTTAACCTAGATTTCGATTGATTCGAGAGAAACTCTAATCAATATTAAAGTACATTCAAAGAGCTTTCCAAATCATCAAAAATATCCTCATTTGGTCATATAGAAGATGAGATACAGTGATACACCCTGTTGAAATCTACCCTCTTATTGCCCACTTGCCCATTCAAGCACTATCTCCCTTCAAGTTTCACCATTGATGGATTTTTTTTAAATTTGACATTTTTTTCTAATTTATTAGGCCTCTAGAATGGTCTTTTCCTAAAACCCACATGAGAAAACAATATTAATTAGTGCCTATTTATCCCAATAAATGATGTAAAATTCCTTATTTTGGGTTCATTTAAAAAGTTCTTTTGCACTCTTATTAGACACATTGCTTCCCAATGTGCTAATAAGAAAACTATGATTATTTGTGATGATAGGACTTGTGTAAGTGATAGCGATAGCAAACATTAGTATGAAAGAATGCTTGTTTTAATGGAGGACAAAGAGTTTAAGGTGTGTCTTATTAAAGAAGAGGTTTTGGTGACTATAAGGGCAAGGTGCATGCAAATGAAGAAAGAAGACTTTGATGAGCAACACACTCATACAAATTAAGGTATACATGATGATTATTGATGGTGGTACCTACACTAACTATGTTAGTGCTTATCTTGTAGAGACTAGAGAGGCTTAAATTGCCAACAATTAAGCACCGGAGACCTTACAAGCTTCAATGGCTTAATGACTGTGATGAAGTCAAGGTTAACAAGCAAGTTCTAGTAGCTTTCTCAATTAGGAGATTCAACATAGTGCTAATGCAAGCAAGCCATATCCTACTTACTTGGGAGTTTGAAATAAAGGGTATGCATGATGGCTTTTCTAATAAGTATCATTTTGTAATGCATAATAAGCCTAAAACGCTTGTTCCTTTATCTTTACAACAAAGTGTATAATGAACAAATTAAAACGAAAAGTGAGCAAGGAAAGGGTAAAAGAGATTGAGAGCT
Source organism: Gynochthodes officinalis (assembly GCA_020080225.1). Taxonomy (NCBI): domain Eukaryota; kingdom Viridiplantae; phylum Streptophyta; class Magnoliopsida; order Gentianales; family Rubiaceae; genus Gynochthodes; species Gynochthodes officinalis. The sequence continues at coordinate 24,025,663 of CM034623.1, forward strand.
CGACAAAGCCAAAAGAGAGAAAAAGAAAGGAGTAGAGTTAAAGTTTAGAGAGAGAGATGAAAAAACCAAAAGTAAAAGTGAGATAAAACACGAGGGAAAAAAGAAATTCAAAAGGTTGAAAATCAAGTGGAAAAATCTTTAAGAGAAAATCCTTTAATGTGAGAGAAAAAATGCATCTTTTATGCTAGTGTTCATGAGATAGATAGGGCCTTATGTTCCAAATGACTTCTTGTGGTGCTTATGTACTAAGAAATTTGTTTCTACTAATGAACTAATGCTTGATTTTCTTAATGAGATTTTTGCTCTCTTATAAGAACTCAAAAATGTCTTTCTCAACGAGATTCTAAATGGTTTGTCACTAATTAGGGGCTTTGAATATCAAATTTATTTTAGACATAGAGTCATGATCCAGAATCTTTCTACTTCTCAAGCAAACCCTAAGGAGATGAAGAAGTCATAAAGACAAGTAGATGAGCTTCTGGCAAAAGGTCATATGGATGAGTCACTTAGTCCATGTGCCATTGATATGAACCCACCTAACTCCACGTCAAAAGCTAGCTCGTAAGGGGAGGATTGCAAACTCATATATATAATGCCCAAGACCAACCTGCCTAACCGATGTGGGACACATCAGTCAATCTAATAATTCTTGTACATAAGAAAGATAGTTTATGGCATGTACGTTGATTATCGTACAATTAACAAAATAACTATTAAATATCACCATCCAATTCTTAGCTTAAACGATATGTTAGAAGAACTTAATGGTGTATGTGTTTCATGAAAATTGATTTGAAAGTCGGTCATAATCAAATTCATGTGAAAGAAAGTAATGAATGAAAAACTAGCTTTAAAATGAAATTTGGATTGTATGAGTAGTTGGTATTGCCTTTTGTCTTTATTAATGCACCTAGTACATTCATTAGATTGATGAATCATGTGCTAAGGCGTTTTACATTAATAAGTTTGTAGTTATGTATTTTTATGATATACTAGTTTATAACAAAGACTTGAATAAGAATATAGATTATTTAAGACAAGTGTTAATTAATTTTGATGAAAATCCAAGGTCCGAGACAACTACAACTCCACATGAAACCGACCATGAAGCTAGGCATCCACACTTAGATTCTTTATGAGGGATTGGTGGTCCTATTACAAGGTCAAGGACTAAGAGAATGTAAGCTGCCTTAATCTCTTTCATAAATGAAGCCATGGAATCCAAAGCTAAGGCAACAAGGAAGACTTCCAAACTTAGCTCATCACTTGTCATTCTAGTCATCCATGAAGGATCGAGAATGAAAGATCGAGTGTGGCTGATTTTCACACGTGTAATCAAGATCCTTAGGCCACTTCTCATCACAATCCTAGTTTGAATTTGGAAGGTTTTAATTTGGCAAGAAGCAAAACAAGTTCAACCACCATTTACTTCTCTAATCCAACCCACACTTGGATTTAGCTTTAGGCAATATTATTTCTTGTTCATAAACAAAATTAGAAGCTTCCAAGACTATATTCATGATGTTTAGAGAAGTTTCCAAAGTCAGAGCTAGAAGATTTAAAGAAGCTTCCCAATTCAATTCAAGATTAGAAAGCACAAGGCCTGAAGGCAACACAAGTTTGGCCAACACACAAATCCAAATCAACCTTGGATTAGTTTTAGTTTTAGGCAATTATTTTATTCTATTTCCTTTCCTTAGATTAGGATACTTTTATTAAGTATTTCTTTTAGTAATTATTTCTTTAGTTAGTTTCCTAAAAAGCTAATCCAACTAGGGAATGGCTTTCTTAATTCTTGCACATTGTAAACTATAAATAGAGGCCACTCAACCCCAAGAAAATATAAGAATTTTGACAATACAAACTTGAGAGCTTTGTAGCTTTTTTTTAAGTTCTAGTTTAGAACTTGCTTTGAGTCTTTGAGGATAGCCTCTTAGGTTCATGTTTAAGCTATCTTGTTGAGTTTCTTTCCTTCAACAATTTCAGTGTGCTTCTTGGTTCCAAGGATAGTTCAATTCTCAACTTTGAGTTTGGATAATTTCTTCAGGTGTCAAGTGGACAAAAGCAAGGTCCTTATTCAATCTTGGAGTTGATGTCTTGCTAAAGGAAGACTTAGTTCAGCCTAGAGGACGATACTAGGACCAGTACTCTGATATAGGTTCGGATTTTATTCTCTTGGTTTAAGATTCGTATCAACTTTGCTTTCTAAAAGACTATTTGTTAACATCAAAAATTGTGATTTTTCAATGAACTAAGTTATTTTGTTGGTTTTGTTGTACGTGCAAAGGTTATACAAATTGATCAACCAAGTCTTGAGGCCATATTAGGTTGGTTAACTGATGAAGATCAAGGAGCACGAACACCACAAGATTCAAGTGAAGTAAGCCAAGGCGTGAATCAAGGAATTAAGGACAAATTTAAAGATCCACTTCAAGGTACTCATGGGACAATAACAAAGGCTAGAGTTAAAAGACTTAAGAAAGCTCTTACTAGGCTTATTCATCAAGTCTGAGCTAAGGAAGTATCCAACATTAGTGACTACAAGCCTTATTTAGTTCAATATTAACTATAGTTACTAATGGGCCTTGTTCCTAAGCTCAAGTTTGTATGGGTTCAATTGAAATTATATTTAGGGTTGTGGCCGAAATTAGGGATGTTTGGTTGGCCAAGGGTTTATTCCAACCCTAATTGCGTTTTGTTTTGGTAATTCCTTGTCTAGTTATACTGCCTATTGCTCAAATTGATTACGAGGTTTTCCAAAAAGACTTCCAACTTGTAATAAGGCCAAACTTCTTAATTTATTATTACTTTAGGAATAGGATCATGGTTAGTTTATCCTAGAACAACTTGTCCAACCAATTATAGTAATTCCTTTAGCCACAAATTAGGAAAGAAATTACATTAGAAAAAGGATGTAAAAGCCTAACTCCACCCTTTAAATAATGACACGTTGGCTGAATTCTTTATCAATCTTTTTATCAATAAAATTTTCTTGTGAAGTTCTTCACAATTTTAAGTTCTTTTATGAATTTTTGAGTGCATCAAGGTTTTTATTGTGTTACTTTTGTGACTTGTCAAGTCTTGTTCCCCTAACTTGTGACATTGTTTCGATCCTTATTGATACCAAGGTTTCAATTTACATTATTAGATTGGGATCAAGGTCTTTTCCACCTTGGAGCAAGTAGTTCAATTCCTTGTTACAGTTGTTCTTAGGGAAATCCATAGATTTGTGGGTTTTTAAGATGAGTTTTTAGGGTTCACATCAGTTTCGTATCAAAACAACTTGAGTCACCCTCTTGGATTGTTTATATTTTTTTGAAAAAATTTGCCCATGTGTTCCTTTCTTGTTCTTTCGTTTCTTTTGTCCTTGTTCATAAATTTTTCCAACCCTTCCATTTCATTTCTTCTATTATTTATGTTTGTTTTTGTTTTGAATTATATCTAAATTGTCAATCATTGTTTGGGTTTTTGTTCAATACTTGTTCTGCCTGAAACCTTGTTGTTGTTGCTTTGGGTTCTTGATTCTTAAGAAACCAAGGTATTGTGTTTTTAGAAAAAAAAAAAAAAGAGTGAGAAAGAGGAAAATAAAGAAAAGGAAGGAGAAGGAAGATGAAGAAGATAGAAAGGCTAGCAAGTTCTTGAATTTTTTATCTTCTTGTCACTAAATCTTGAATTCTTGATTGTTCTGGAAATAATTCTCGAGTTCTTTAATTTTTCTTCAAGAAAGGCTTGCTAAAAATTGTTTAGTGCAGCCATTCCTATTGATTGTGTGGCTGCCCAAATTTATTTTGATTGCAATCCTTGTCCAATTCCAATTTGTTTCTTAATTGGATTGCTAGGTGTACACCAATTTCTATTATGAGTTGAATTTGTTTGCCTATCCCACTATAATTTGATTCCTAATTGGAATTGTTTTGGCTCCAATTCCAAGTGAGATTTAAATTTGATTCCTTATGAAATAAGATTTATATTTTCTTAAAGGACTTGGTTTGGATTATTGATTCCTGGAAGGAAATGAATTAAAGTACTACTCTTAAAGGAACTTCGATTATTAATCCTAATAGGAAAAGGATTTGAGTAAGTCTAATCCTACTAGAATTTGGCCATGATTGGTCATTAAAATGTTCTTAAAAATTATCTTCTAAATTAAAGCCCTTCTAATTCTTTTAAAAATATTTTGTTCCAACACTCCCATTGAAAATTCTTCCTACTGGTTTGACCGAAATCCATCCTTGCATATTTCTTGTGTTTATTCTCTGATTTTACTCTTTCTTTGGTCTCAAGAGTGATATATTGATAACTTAGGTATGCTTTTGAAAGTTCTATTAAAAACTATAAATTGTAAATTTGAGAGCAAAAAGGCGTGAGTGTTTTTCATCAAGTTAAAAGCCAAATAAAAAGAGAAAAACACTTGGATTGAGTAGTGTAGGTTTTGGATTGGGGAAATAGGGTTTCATGAAGACATACACTTTTCTTTCTTCAACAACACTAAAATCAGCCATCAAAGGAGACAATAGAGCAAAAATCCTTAAGGGAACATATTGCTCGTTTAACCCTTACGATGGAGACCATGAACGAGAAGCTCACAACAATAGAATCCGTAAGCAAAAGAGAATCAAAGAGAGTTTCACAATCACAATAAATACATCAGAATCCTATGTTCAAAAAGGAAAAATCCATAGGTGAAGAGAAAGAGATTAAGGCGTCCCATGTTGGATTATGCCCCAAGAACCAATCATATGATGATGGTATATGCATATATTGTATCATAATGTTCATAATTAATGGCACTAATTATTATGTTTATCTTAGATCTGCATTTTATGAAATAAACATAATAATGTCCCAAGAATTTAATTATTCTAAAATTATTCCTAGTGGAGTATTATCATTAAATGGGACAATGATAGTACATGAAGACTAGTATGTGTAGTGACTGATGAAATGGTATATGATATGAGATATCAAGTCAACACATAGGTATATGTTAGAAAACTATGTACTGGATTGACCCGCCATGAGAAATACTACATGGATTATTATATAAAGTGTCATAACATTTCTCATACTCATGATGGTGTAAATAATCCTTCGACTTGAGATACTCAAAGATCCCAACATGAGGAGTTACATGTTTTGATACTACTAAACATTACCCGTAAAAATGTGAACTATAAAAGCAGTAATTGGATATGTAATAAATCATATAGTGGGATGCTGAGTGATCAAGAAAGGATTTGTCCCTCTTATATAATGGGAGTGATATCTTTGGGCCCCTTGGTTGAGTAAGACCATAAAAATAGTCGATATGTGATATCGGGCCATTTGCTTAGATGTGTCTACTTAGAAATCAAGAAATACAAAGATTGAACTATACGAGCATGACACACTCCATGACTTGTGTTCAATCATGATATCTAGGGCAAAGGGATTTAATTACATAGTAATACCTATCACAAGAAATGTAATGACGAATTACTAATATTCTCATGACTTGGGTAGTATTGATGTGTTGCTAGACACCACTCATTACTTTTGGCATAAAATATATTTTATGTCAATGCTAACATTATGAGAACCCATTGGGTCGCACACTTAGATCGTATCCAAAAGAAGTGCAAAATTCATGTGATGAAATTTTGGTTAATTTAAGAATCCTGTTGAGAGAGGAATCTATCAGGTTTTGTTTTAAAATGGTCTTGAATTTAAAGCCAACAGATTTTTGTTCTATTAATATTAATAAATCCAAAATGAGTTTTAGATTTATTAATTAAATAATAATCAAAATGGATATTATTATTGGAAAATGAAAAGCGTACATGAGTGTATATGTAATACATTGTAATTCATTTTATGAAAATGAAAGGGCAACCGCTTCTTGGAAAATGAAAAGGCAACCATGTGCAACATATTGCAATTCGCTGAATATGAAATGTGAAAAGGCAACTGCTCACATGAATGAATGCAACCATGTGCAACATATTTCAATTCAGTTTCTGAAATATGAAATGTGAAAAGGCAGCTGTTCACACGAATGAATAATTGAATGCAATTGAAGGATAGCCGAAGATACACTTTCTATTTGAGAGATTTCTATTTAAGCTTTCTTTGTTGGAGAAAAATCTTATCTATTCTTTAGTTCATGAATTATTATTCCTTAGTCTTCTCTTGCTCAATAAAACGCCATTCCTTATTTGAGAAATAAGAACAAAACAAATTTTAAGCCAAGAGCTTAAAAGAAAACCAATTCTTGAGTTGAGAACTTGAGAGAATAACCAAGTAACAAAATCTTAGCTAGCACTAAAAGATTTTGTTATTTCTTTCTTTAGTTAATTGTTTGACAATTAACTTGAGATTTGGAGATGATCGTATGGATACCATAGAGGCAAGGCTAGATCGGTTTTGCTTGTGATTCGACATTTGACATACGATCTTCTACCGCTACTAGAAAAGGCATGAATTCCACCTACTGGTTTAACTCCACTTCGTATAGATCCTTGGAGGAAACCAATAAAATTTTAAAAATTTCCACTGCGTTCTTTGATTTGGTTTCCTATATCCCATAGCACTCAAAGGAGAGAAGGTGCTTCTAGAGTTGATAAAGACCTTGGAAGATTCCACCATTCCAAGGCAAGAGTAATCTTAAGCCTATCTTGAGTGGGAAAAGAAGGTAGAGCTTGTGTTCAACATGCATAACCACTCAGATGAGAAGAAAGACAAATTAGCTGCAGTTGAGTTCTTTGGCCGTTGTTTGGTGAAACCAATTGTTCATCTTTAGAAGGAGAAATTGTAAAAGACCCATCAATACTTGGGAGGAGATGAAAGTGGTCATGCACAAAAGATTTATACCAGTGCACTACTACCGAGAGTTATATAGACTACTGCAAGGTATCATTCAAGGGTCCAAAATTGTGAATGAATAATTCAAGGAGATGAAGGTTACAATGATTAGAGCCAATGTGAAGGAAGATTTTGAAGCTAGTATGGCTAGATTCTTGGGAGGATTAAATCACAAAATTACCAATATTGTCGAATTGCATCATTATTTGACAATTAGAAAGATGGTGCACATAGCTAAGTAGGTTGAAAGGCAATTGAAGGTGCGAGGTTTTTGCAGGTAAAACACACTACTTCATTAAATTGGTATAGTTTGTGGACCAACAAAGCTTCAAAAATTGAGCCGAAGAAGGCCACCATCCCAGTACATCAAGGGCAAGTACCAATACCACTATTCCAAAATTGAATGTGTCTACCAAGTAAAGTGAGTCTATTCCTAAACCCTCTTGTAAGATTACTTATTTTAGATGTTTGAGTAAAGGACATGTTGCATTTCAATGCCAAAATAAACATATAATAATGACACTTTGAGATGTTGATATTGTGGAAAGTGAAAGTGATAGGGACTCCGATTATGAGAGAATGTTGCCACTAGAATGAGAAAATGATGAGGAGGTACTACCTATCAAAGGTGAAACGTTTGTGACAATAAGAGTACTTATTGGGCAAATTAAAGATGAGAATGATAAGCAAAGGAACAACATCTTCTATAGTTGTTGCCACATCCAAAATAAGGTATGCATGGTCATTATTGATATTGGTAATTATACTAATGTGGCAAGCACTACTCTTGTAGAGAAGTTGAAGGTCGTCATGACTAAGCATCCACTTTCTTATTAATTTCAATGGTTGAATAAACGTGGGGAGGTTCAAGTAACTAAACAAGTGGTGGTTTCATTTTCCATTGGTAAGTACAAAGATGAGGTTTTTGAGATGCTGTCCCAATGCAAGCTAGTCACCTACTTCTTACTCGTCCTTGGGAGTATAATCGGAGAGCTGTCCATGATAGGTTTACAAATAAATATTCTTTTGTAATGAATGGGAAAATGTAACTCTTGTACTGTTGTCACCTCAATAAGTGTATAATGAGCAATTACTCATGATATATTAAAGTGAGAAAAGGAAAAAAGTGTTGGAGAGTTCAAGAAAAATCCAAAGAGTGTGAGAGGAACAAAAGAAAGCAATTTGAGCTAGTTGAGGTAAAATCCAAGGGTAAGAAAGAGTTAAAACTCAAGGAAAAAGAAAAAAAGTTGGCTGTAAGCAGAGTTGAAAGATCTTTGGGAGAAAATTCAATAGTGAGAAAAAAGAAAACTACAAATTTCTACACTATTATGCATGAGGTAGATAGGCATTATCTTCTCACAAACTTCCTAATTTGCCTGTTGAAGTTGTGTCTATCTTGCAAACATTTGAAGATGTCTTTTTGGAGGAGTTACCAAAAGGACTGCCACCAATTCAAGGGATTGAGCATCAAATAGACTTCAATCCTAATGATGTAATTCCAAATAAGCCTACTTATTGAGCTAACTAAAAGAAAACAAATAAGTTACAAAGGTAAATGGATGAATTATTAGCTAAGGGACTTGTTCATGTCATTAAGTTCTATGTTGTTCCACTCATTTTAGTGCCTAAGAAGGATGGTTCATGGTGAATGTGCATTGATTATCGAGCTGTCAATAAGATAACGGTAAAGTATCACCATCTCATACTTTTATTGGATGATATGCTTGATGAACTACATGGTGCTTGTATATTCACGAAAACAGACTTAAAATCATATCATCAAATTAGAATGAAAAAAGGTTGAATGGAATATAGGTTTTAAAACAAGTTTGGTTTGTATGAATGGTTAGTTATGCCTTTTGGTTTGACTTATGCTCTTGGCACATTTATAAGACAAATAAATCATGTTTTGAGAGCCTTCATGTTTTATAGTAATCTATTTTAATGATATCTTAATTTATAGCAAAGATTTAAACAAACATATTGAGCATCTCGAGCAAATTTTAAGTACTTTGCAAGTTGAAAGTTTTTTTGCTAACATAAAGAAGTGCACTTTTTATGTTATTTTTCTTAGTTTTGTTATAAGTGCACAGGTATTAAGGTTGACTAAGCAAAATTTGAGGCCATTAATAATTGGCCAACCTTGTCCAACATTTTTGTGTATGTAGTTTTCATAGTTTGGCCAAATTTTACAAAGATTTGTTAAATATTTTTCTACTAAAATTGCTCCACTAACCAAGATTGTCAAGAAAGATATAGATTTTCATTGGGGAGCTGAGCAAGAGAAGGCATTTAACCAACTTAAATGTGATCTTACTTCTGTCCCATTTACTTGTATTGCCTAATTTTGACAAAACTTTTAAATTAGAATGTGATGCATCAAATTTGATTGTTGGAGCTATTTTAATGCAAGAGGGCTGACCAATCACATAACTTAGTGAAAAGCATAATGGTGCTACATTGAAATATCCTACTTATAATAAAGAGCTTTATGTTGTGGTGCATCCATTAGAAGTTTGGCAACACTACCTTTTGCCACACTGATCATGAATCCCTTGAACACTTGAAGGGATAGAGTAAGTTGAACAAAAGGCATGTCAAAGGGGTGTGTTTCATTGAGTCATTTCTTTATATTATCAAGTATACGCAAGGTAAAGAAAATATAGTAGCTGATGCTATGTCTTGAAGGTACACTTTTCTCACTACTTTAAACACTCAATTGTTAGCGTATTGGAGATTTATATCTAATTGATCTTGACTTTTCCAGTATTTATGCAGCTTGTGAACATTCTGCCTTCCATAAGTTCTATAGGCATGAAGATTATTTATTTTGAGAACATAGATTATGTTTACCTTCTTGTTCTTTGCATGAACTTTTGATCCGTGAGGTTCATAGTGGGGGGTTTAATGAGACACTTTGGGTTTTTAAAAACTTTAGAGGTTTTAACTAAACACTTCTTTTGGTCCAAAATGAAATAGGATATAGCAAAAATTTGTGAAAGATGTATAACTTGTAAACAAGTAAAAACTACATCCCAACCTCATGGATTGTAAACACCATTACTCATACCTAGTTCACCTCAAGTTGATATATACATGGACTTCATTCTTGGGCTACCGCATTCTCAAAAAGGTATGGATTCTATTTTTGTTGTTGTGGATTGATATTCTGAAATGGATCATTTTATTGCTTGGGAAAATCCGATGATGCTAAGAATATAGCCAACTTGTTCTTCAAAAAGGTTGTTCATTTGCATAGATTTCATAAAGCATAAGCTACTTTGGAAAACCCTATGACAGTAAGTTGGATAATAAGTTATTGTTATTAATGACTAGTCATCTAAAAGCCGATGATTAAACTAAGGTAACAAACCGTACTTTTAGTACCTTACTATGAGCATTAATTCAAAGAAGTTGGGGATGTGTGGTCTAATTATTAAGTGTGGTTACTAATGAGCCTTGTTCTTAAGCCCAAGTTTGTATTTTTAGGGTTCATTAATTGAAATTATTTTTAGGGTTCTAGCAGAAATTGGGGATGTTTGGTTGGCCAAGGGTTTATTCCAACTCTAATTGTGTTTTGTTTTGGTAATTCCCAGTCTAGTTATACTACCTATTGTCTGAATTGTTAGTTATATAGCTCCTATTCCTATAAGGCTTCTAATTTGTAATAACACCAAACTTCTTAATTTAGTCTTATTTTAAGATGTTTATCCTAAAAGAACTTGTCTAGTCAATTATAGGAATTTTTTTAACAAGTTAGGAAAGAAATTATATTAGAAAAAGTATGTAAAAGCCTAACTCCACCCTATAAATAGGGGCATGTTGGCTAAATTCTTCATCAATTTTTGCATCAATAAAATTTTCTTTTCATATTTTTCACAATTTTATGTTCTTCACAATTTTTCACAATTTTAAGTTTTTGCAAGGAGAAATGTCACCAAAAAAAGAATTGCCTCAAGTACAAGAAATTGCTTGAAAGGAAATGTAGCATTTCATTTGTGTGTTTTGAATATAATTTCACTGAAGTATCTAATAATATTTGGCAATTAGATTGTGGTTCAATTACTTGTGTTGTAAAAACCATGTAGGGCTTTCTAAAGCTCAAGAAGCTAGTAGGAAGTGAATGAATTATCTTTCTTAGAAATCCAATGCATTTACATACTCATGGCATCGGGATCTATAGACTCATTTTTAAAACCAATTTTCAATTGAATTTGGAAAATGCTTTTTATATTCCATCTTTTTTCTAAGAATTTAGTTTCTCTTGCAAGACCTACAATAGCTAGTTTGCAATTTTATTTTCAATATTTTTCGAGAAATATTTTGAAAAAAAAATAAATTATTTTTTCTGCAATAATGGATGGTTTTTGTATAAATTTGAGTTATACCCCACATTTAAGTGTAGTCTTTTGACTACACATAGTAAAGACATTGGATCAAAAAATTACAATATTAAAGAGAATTCTTTTAGACCTTGGCATAGGAGGTTGGGACATATCTCTATTAAAAGAAGTAAAAAAGTTGGTGAATTATGGAGTCTTAAAGATTTCAGATTTTACTGATTTTGGTACTTGTGTCAATTGCATAAAAGGAAAGCAAACCAACGAGTCAACTAAATGTACCAAAAGGAATTTTCATTTGCTTGACATAGTATACACAGATATTTGTGGACCTTTTCCTACCTCTTGTATGAATGGTCAAAAATATTTCTTCTTTATTTACTGATAACTATTCAAAATTTATGTATCTTTCTTTTTTATTTGAAGAATTGGAAGCATTTGATGCTTTTAAAAATTTCAAACTTGAGGTAGAGAAACAAAAGAAAAAGAAAATAAAGATTGTTAAATCTAAAAGAAGTGGAGAATTTTATAGTAGGTACATTGGAAAGAGTCAAGCTCCTTGTTCATTTGCTAAGTTCCTTGAGGAAGAAAATATTATTGCTCAATACACAATACTTGGCACACCACAATAAAATGGTGTGGTAGACAGAAGGAACCAAACATGCTGGACACTCATGGACATGGTTAGAAGTATAATTAGCAGTTCAAGTTTATTTTTATCCTTATAGAGTGAAGCTCTGAAAACTATTGTTTATATTTTAAATAGGGTTCCATCTAAAATTGTCTCCAAGACACCTTTTGAAGAAGAAAGGATGCTATATTAGATCTCTTACATTCAAAAAAAATTAGTTGGTACACAAAATCATCATATTAATGAACAGCCAACTGATAAACTCCTTCGTGAGGAATAATATGAAGAACAACCAAATAATATTATACCTACAAAGCAAATTCTCCTTGAAACAATAAGAGTTAGAATAACCAATAATTTCTAGTAATTATGTTGGATATATTCAAGAATTTGACAAAAAGATGATCCAAAGTCTTTTTTACAAGCCATGAATAGTAAAAATTCCTCAATTTGGTATACTGCCATGAATGAGGAGATGGAATCTATGGCTAAAAATAAATTATGGGATCTTCTCAAAATACTAGATTGAGTATCGATTGTGGGATGCAAATGGGTTTACAAGATTGAAAGAGATTCATCTAGTAATATTACATGATATAAAGTTAAACTTGTAGCCAAAGATTTTATTCAAAAAGAAGGCATTGATTATAATGAAACATTCTGTCTAGTTTTGAAGAAAGATTCATTGAGGATTATCATGGTACTAGTAGCTCTTTTTAACTTGGAGCTACATTAAATTGATGTGAAAACGGCATTTCTTAATAGAGATATTGAAAATATATATTTATATATATACAAGCATCAACATGAAGGATTTGCCAATCAAGAAAATGATCATATTGTTTACAAATTGAAAAAATCTATATATAGGCTACAACAAGCTTCTTGTCAATGGTATATCAAATTTTATAGTGTTATCTCTCCATTTGATTTTGAAGAGAATATTATAGATTAATGTATTCACCTTAATATAAGTGGGAACAAATACATTTTCTTAGTCCTAGATGTAGATGATATTTTGCTTGCGAGTAGTGATTTGAAATTGTTGCATGAGACTAAACACTTTTTTTAGACAAAACTTTGATATGAAGGATTTGAGTAAAACTTATAATATCATTGGCATTGAAATTCACAGAAATAGAACTAAAAGAACTCTTGTTCTAATTTAAAAGGCCTACATTGAAAAGTTTTGGAAAGTTTTGGATGAAAAATTGTTCATCCATTGCAATACCCATTTCAAAGGAAAAAAATGTGGCCTAAATTATTATCCAAAAATGAGTTGGAACATGAAGAAATGAAGACTATTATGTAGGCTTCACTGTTGGAAGCCTCATGTATACTCAAGTCTCCACTAGACCTAATATTGCATTACAGTTAGATGTTTAGCAAATATCAAAGTAACCCTATTATGACTCATTAGAAAGCTGGTAAAAGAGTATTAAGATATTTTCAAGGAACCAAATATCACAGGCTAACATACAACAAGTCCAACTATTTGAAGATATTTGGATCTTCATATGTGAATTTTACTGGTTGTGTGGATTCAAGTAAATTTATTCGGTGTATATTTTCCTTGTTGCTAGAGGTGCTATATCTTGGAGAAGTGTAAAACAAACAAATTATTGCATCATCCGTAATGAAAGAAAAATTTATGTCATGTTATAATGCTAAATAATAGGCATTATGGTTAAAGAACTTCATATCTAACTTGAAAGTTGTCAATACTATAAGCAGGCCATTGAAAATCTTTTACGATAATTTGACTATTATTTATTTTTCAAAGAACAACAAGAGCGAAAGTCAAAGAAAGTATATTGATATCAAGTTTTTAGTGGTTAGAAATCATGTCAAAATGTAAGAAATAATTGTTGAACATATTAGTACTGAGCAAATGATAGCTAATCTTATGACTAAAAGTTTGCTGGCTAAATTGTTTTAACATCATGCAACTCATTTGTGGTGATTAATCTCACTGTAGTTTTACTTTTCTAGCCATTCATTTTTGTAGACAACTTGAATTTACATGATTGTACATAATAAAAATTCATACATGTATAAGTATGAAAAATTTCATCCATAATATTGAAATGTAAATAAACTTACATTAAGTTATTCATAAAGTATTTTTGTACTTAATTGAAATTGTAATATATATTAATACATTGAAAGAAATATTCAATTTTTGAGAATCTAATGGCCGTGTATTAATATTTTCTAACTAAGCAACTTTTATATAACCAACAAACTATTTCAAGTGACAATAAAATGAAAGGCCTAAAATGATCCTTGCCACTTATAACATATATATATATATAGATAGATAGATAGATAGACAGATAGACAGATAGATAGATAGGCCAAGTGGAAGAATGTAAGAGTTTTTTTAATCAATATTAAACAAACATAAAATGACATTCAGTTAATCAAATATGTATTCAATTTTTAAATTAATATTTGTTATAATTGGACAATATAGTTATTAAAATTGGTTACCAAGTGATGATAAAGTATTTTATGTTTTGATCATGATATATCTTTATAAATAATGCTTGTATAACTCCATGTTTTCTAAGATGAAGAAAGGGATATAGGTTGACAAAATTTTCACAAACTCCAAAACAAAAATTTTCCTTTTCTTCATTTATTTAAATTTATTTTGTTGGCAAAGTACATGTCTCACTAGGAACCATGGCTAGAGGTAAAATTCTTTCTACTACAACTTTTTTTATAATTCTATAGAAGAAACTTATCTAAAGACATTATAGAACGTAAAAGATAAGAATGGGAAGAAAAATAGGTGAGGATTAAATGGTAAAGTAATATTGTCAAAATAGGAAAAATTGACTAATAATGTTGGAAATTAGTTTCAGATTTTCCTCTTGCAATATTGCTAATATTCTCATTTTACCTCTCTCTTAGTTTCAAATATTTATCCTTGTCCAAGAGTTTTGAAGCATTGGAAGGCCGATTTTTACAACAAAACTTCATCAACTATATCGATGTCGACAAAAGAGATCTATAAAAATGTGTAAGAGATCTATTTACCTCATAGTCAAAGCAAAACAAAAAAACAAAAAATCAAGCACTTGTGGAATGCTTAAACCAAATTTTGCTAGGGAATGCGACTATCCACAAAAGATCAAAGCAAGATGATCAGGAACATTAGATGTGGGTTTGAAATAGAAACAATTGCACATGCTCTCTTTTTCTGAGTAAAATATTGGAATATGGTTTTTTTTAATTAAATAAATATTGATGATTTGGCAAGAGTTCCCATAATGCTAAAATCGATATCGTGGAGTTCTACTTTAAAGTCGATATCGATGATATCGACTTCAATGTTTTTTTTTCTTTTAAATGATTCATTAAAACTAGTCAATTATTTTTGTACCATATTTTGTTAATATTTGAGTACTTTGGTCCATACATCTCATGTTATGAGGTTCATTTGGATAAACAAAATTCAGTTAATTAGTTCGAATTTTTACCATTCGATAATTGAATAAGAAGTTATTACCAAACATTGTAGGAAAAAAAACTGGAAATAGAAAAAGTTTCAAAGTTGAACAAATTACAAAAAAAAAAAAATAAAGTTCCATAGCAAGGCTATCTAATATTCCTACGTAGCTGTCGCCTAAGGGGTTGGGGTTGGGGCTGGGGTTGGGGCTGGGGTTTACATTGGATTGGCTTTAGAACCCCCACATCTCCAATGAGTCTAGATCAAAAGGAATGGATTGATCCATACGTGATTGCTAACGATGACGCCTCCAACGCTCATAGAACAAATTATACAAAGGCACTTGAGAGGACGTGCTAGTGTCAAACTACGATGAATGTTCAATCTCAAGTGTCTTCTTATATGACTCACCGGACTAATAAGGAAACGAACCATATTAAATATCTGATCAGCATTATCAACATTATGATGACCAGACGTAGATAGACAACACTGCGATTGTTGAAATTCACCTTGGTCTTCAAAGTTTAAATGTGTCATCTGCATCTGATGACTCTCCCTAACTATTGTCAATGCACAAGAAGAAATGTCATGTACATTTGCAATAATTGCTCTCGGACTATCTCTAAATTGTTGAAAGTATCGTGTGTCAAATCATACACTTGCCCCCAACATTCACTAAATAAAAAAACACTAACAATTAAAAAGTTGAATACTATGTTAAATATTGAAAAATTAAATTATCATATACATACCCAATAATCGACAACCAATGCAAAAGGCATACACCTGGGCAGATAAAGGCGCTGGATTACCTATCGAGTCTGAGTAATCTGACAATAACAAAACATATATTCTGAAAAATACTATATGGAGACACTTGAAATCAATCCATGCACAATTCTCTCCTCCACTGTTACACCTATCAATGTAGAGTGCATGCCAAAATATCCAATTAACTCCTTTCCTTCCTCACCGATCAAGTCTATGCAACCTCAAATCCGTGTCAATAGCAATAGGAATAGTCCGATGATAGCCGAACTATGGCATAACCCTCTCGTGTATATTCAATTCAACAATATCAAAGTTGATCGAGGCACGCTTATGCACCAAACATCATGTCCACACAAGCATTAATCAGGCAACTAGTACAAATTTTTTGCTAAATACAGTTGGATAAACTGTGAAATAAATAAAGTTAACCATAATTAGTTTTTAAACTAAACTTAGTTTTAAAAAGCCAAAAATTAAAAAGCATTAATTATGTATTACTACATCATCCTCCGATATATGCGCAACACATGTGAACCGACATCTATGGAATTCAACCTTGTGTTCCACTTGCAACAATTTGGAAACAATAATATAGAATATGAGACACAATTTAGGATAAAACAAATGTGCCATTGAAAATGTAGAAAAGCATACATGCAGGCTCGAGGACCGATAGGCATACCTGGGAAACCCAAAATTGGTTGGTCTCTCACATTACAATGTTGCAGCTTGATTATCGGCAGTCTCTCCCACGCCCACACTTACAGAATGCATAGTGGGCCATGTGACATCGGGCAGATCTCCCACTGACATCCGGCACAGTGCCCTATATAAGGACGCTAAAACAGTGTTGCCCCAACTGTATCTCGTTGCAGTGTTTACATCTCTCAGTAGAAATAGGTACATCAATTTGATTTTTGTACCTGACCTGTCCCCTATAATAGACCCTATAATTTGCATCATCCGACATCTGACATGTTGTAAAACCTCATCATCTATGGCCTCGAGTAGTAGAGGACGTGCCTACAGATGCCTAGAGATACTGTTCAATTTAAGTCAATCTCCATCAAAATCTACGAGGGGCGGCATGTAACCTAGCAACTCCTAACATATATTCTGCCATTCCTCTAACGTATGGCTCGGATCAGGACTAATCACAGTATCCCCATTGACTAGGAAACCCTAAAGTACCACAACATCTTATAATGTCGCGGTCGCTTCACCAACTGAAAGGTGGAATGTGTGCGTCTCTTGTTGCCATTTCTCCACTAGTGCCATGATCAATAAATGGTCTACAAGTATACATCCTGCCATATATACACCATAAAATCCCACTCGATAAAGGATGTCCTGCACCCTAATGTCGAGTGGTAGAGCTTTCCAAATCTTGACATCCAACCTATGCACTTTCAACGGGAGGATATCGAAGTTGTCACACATGAGTTGCAAGCGATGAATGGCCTGTAACGTCAATACATTCGGTTGACGTAGTCCTGGAGTTAAGAACCAAAATGAAGTTCCTTCTCCCTCCATAACCTAAACATATTAAATCCAATTTTACCAGATAGTAACATTAATTTAAATTATGATTGCATTACGTAATAGGGAAAACAAGTGTTTGGGTCACTTTGGCACATGAAAAAACAAGATTCAAATATTACATCAAAAAACAACATTCAAATATTAATACATCATGGATGAATGGCTGCCTTATCCCTAAATCGCTTCATGTTTGGGCATGATTTCCTATTATGTCTAATTGCTCCACATGCCTTGCACTTCGGCCTTTGTACTCAATCTATTTCATTCTTTATACAGGTAGATCTTGGACAACCCAGTCAATCATTGACCCGTTTTTGATTGGCCACCAGATAAAAAGGTGTAGGTGGGCAATAGTCCTCATGAGGCATGGGGTAAAATTAGAAAGAATATGTCTTAACCATCTTCTACACATTATACACCCCATCAACTAGGGCCAAAACAACCCTTCCCATTTGAGCGCAAACCTTAAGCGCATGCAAGCAAGGAATCTTATAAATTTCAAACCTGCCACATATGCATGTACAGTTGTTAAAATGTACTATATGCATGTTGCCTAATTTATCACTATGTACCCCTGTGGTGACTTGATATAATCTTCTTCCCGCACAAAGGCCGTGACCTAGTGATATTTAGAGTTGTACTCATTTTGAAAGAACTTTTCAAGCACATTGGGTGGTCACGGATCTTGATCAGCAACATGCTTGTAGGTTTCGGTGAGGTGGGAGTCAAAGTAAAAATTTGCACTCACACAAACTGTTATCGGCAACTTCCTAGCATCTTTCAACACCCCGTTGAATTATTCAGATCAATTCATTGTCATTATACAATATCAGACACCACCATCGAAGCACAATGCCCATTTCTAGAGAGGGATATCCATCAACCATTTATGGGCATTTTCATCCAATTCTCTAATTGATTCCATTAGTTGAGTAAATTTTCACTGCTAGTGTGAACAAGCAGCGCGATGCATCAATTCTATCAAATATTATTTTTGAAATGAGCACTGAAATTTTCTTTGACATGGCGGACGCAATACCTAAGGTGAACCATCGGTGGATGTAATGCACGGTTGTTCTCAATGGCTCGCAATATTCCCCTCGCTCAATCTGAAACCAAGCAAATGCCTTGCCGGCCACAAATTAGATGACGAAATAAATTATACAAAAACCAGAACCAATTAGCATAACTTTTCTAGTCAATAATAGCAAAAGTCAGGGGAAGAATATGCCCAACTATATTAGTACCAACCGCAATAAGGATTTTTTCCTTGTCTTTCCCATATTGAAACATTCCATTGATAATAATCACGGGATGACAGTGTTGAAAACTATCAATACAAAGCTTAAATGCCCAAAATACGGAATTAAAAATGTTGTAATCTCCAATAGTATTTTCATTATGACATCATTCAACAATTATGCCAGGCTACAAGATTGAAGGGCAAGTAAGAACTTCAGTAATATGGTATACGACGACTCTCAATTACCATACACCATTTCAATAGCTTTTTTTTTTAAGAACACACTACAAAATACAGTATGGCTCACTAGTGAACAAACTCATCCACTAGTGGCGTTTTATTAATAGTAAAATTAGTAGTACAAAACAGTAACAGAGTATAACCTAACCCCATAGAAAGTAAATAACATAAAATAAAAAATAGTTAGATCCGTTATCTATACAAGTAGGCGAGATATAGGCTTCACCCATAAGCAATACAAAAATTTGCCGAAATTTCTAAAGATCTCCTCTATAAACAGAGCAAACTCCTGCTTATCAAACACTCAAAAACAAAGAAACCAAAGACAACAAGATTATAGCAACAACTATAAGTACCACACATATAGACAAAGAATAGTAATAGTAATGTAGAAATCATTTATCATCCCTAAAAATAGGCAAACAATGGATATCATCATAACAGATATTCGCATTCCCTTGGTAAGGATCCAACCTCACAAAGATCCAGGCATCCTCTTGACTATTAGCATAGGTTGCCAAAAAATCAGCAGCTCTATTCTCTTCCCAATATGTATGGATAAAAACAGTAGTAGTGTCCCAAGTCTACAGGATGTGGTAGATGCAAGGGGTGATAGCCCACGACACTTTGTGACCCTTATTTAATCCTTGAATTATAATGTTTGAGTCCGACTCAACACTGTGTAAGTCTATCCCTTTTTCCTGTCACAATTTAAGACCAAACAAAAGAGCATTAGCCTTTGCCCAGTTATTAGTGCCTATCCCAAAACTTATTAAGTAGGCAAGCATAACAGAGCCGCGTGAGTCTCTGAGGACCCTCCACCGAAAGCTCAACCATTCACACTGGAACCATCCATGTTCAACTTTAATTGCCCATTGAAATGGGGCTTCCATTTAATCCACTTCCCTTTTCTAACTGCTAATGCACCTATAACATCTACAAGCTATCCAATACAATGCCATCCATAAATGTATGAATGGTAGGTTTGAATCCATGGGACAATTCTTTCAGCAAGTGCACAACCTTTGCAATAACAATGTTAGCACAATTCCCAAAATCGAATTTGGCTTTGTTTCAACACAACCACAATTCCCAACATATGCAAGGAAACAACAAACATTTGGCCAAACCAATCTGAGATTTAGAATCAACAACTATTATCTAATGGTTAACCATTCCTTCGATTGTGTTAAAATGTGCATACAAGGCCAATAAATTGGCAAAGAACCCCCATACGTGTTTTGCAATTTCACTATACTATAAGACATGTAAACTGGTTTCCATCATTGGCTGAGTACAACAAAAGCACACAATCAAAATACCAATGGACCGAACTTTCTCATCAGTTGGAAACCCCCGACGAATAAGTTTCCACATAAAAATGGCAATTTTTGTAGGCAGGTATTTATTCCAAATCAACTCAGACCAACGGGCTATTGGACCCAAATCGTGCATTTGTTTACCAAAAATCTTCATTGTAAAATCACCCGAGGAGGAAACAGTCCAGACTAGTCTATCCGAGACCTATGGGTCCAAAGCAATCTGTGTATCAGAAACATAATGGCCACCATTAACAGCATCCATTACTAAGGCAACCTCATCTAAGTTATTGACATGCAAAGGTGGAGTAGGACCGCCATACCAATGGTCTTTTCAGAAGCTCACATCACCCCTTCCCAATAATCCAAATAACCTGAGGAAAAAGTACGTCAACAAGGTGCCTAATATTCTTCCACACATGAGATCCATTGTGCGGGTTACTGGAGAAGGTAGCACATGAATATCCATATTTCTATCTCAAAAGAGTGGCCCACAAAGATCTTCCTTCAATGAATCTCCAAGCAAGCTTCCCATGTAAAACACGTATAACATGGCTAATAGGTTGAACTCCCAAGCCTCTTTTCTTCTGCGTAAGTGTAATAGTATGCTTGCTAATCCAATGATGTCTCAACTTTTCATTTGAAGCCCAGAAAAAATCAATCATGATAGTCATTAGCTTCTCCATAACACATTTTGGCGCATGACATGTATTGGGATAGACGAAAGGACATGTTTTATTAACACAAGTTTACCTCCCACCGAGAGAAGTTTCCCTTTCCATCCTTGTAAACACTGTCTAACCTTTTCAATAATCCCCTAGAAGTACATAGCATTGCCCCTTCTTTTGAAGAGTGGAATGCCTAAATACGTGATAGGAAGAGCCTTGGTCAAGCCGAGAATCCACTGGATAAGACCAATCCTTCGTGGATTCAAATGTTTGGAGCCAATAATGCAACTTTTAGCGGCATTGAAAAAATGCCCACTAACATTTTCATAGTTTTGTAATAGCTTCTGTAAGTGCTTACAGACGAAAGGTGGCCATTGGTAAACACCAACATATCATCAGCATACATCAAGTGAGTTGGCGCTATCACATTTCTTACGATCTTATATCTCCCAATTAACCCTTATACCAAGGAATTCAAATTTCTACTTAAACAATCTTGGGCAATGACAAAAAGTGAAGATGACAGAGGGTTCCCTTGCCGGAGACCTCTAGTGGAAGGGAAAAAACCATGCCTATAGTTGTTGATGTTCAACGAGTACCAAGAGTTAGACACTACTCGATAAATAAGGTCACACCACGTTTCACAAAAACCATATTTTCTCATGGCTCTCAATAGGAAACTCCAATTCACCCTATCATAGGCTTTGGACATATCAAGCTTCATAATCACATTGGAACCGAAAACCTTTTTATTAAGATCACCTGCCAGTTCATGTGCAATGGCTACATTTTCATGTATGTCTCTGTCATTAATAAATCCAGCCTGCTCATGAGAGATGATTGTGAGGAGGACAACAGCCAATCTATTATTGAGGACTCTAGTAATAACTTTAGAGAAGAAAGTGCACAAACTGATGGGTCTTAAGTCACCCATACTAGAGGGATTAGGCACCTTAGGTAAAATGATTAGATTGGTGGAAGTCATACATCTAGGCATTTGCATACCATTAAAAAAGTCGTGAATGGCCACAATAACGTCTCATTTAATAATTTGCCAGCAGCTGGTATAGAAGATTCCGGTAAAGCCATTGTGACTCGGAGCACTGGATGGATCAAGCTCATGAACCACTGACTTAATTTCTTCTTCACTAGGAATAACAATAAGTTTCCCATTCATTTCTTCCGTGACTTACGGAGGGATTACTGCCAAAAATTCAAATTCATCAGCAACCGGAGATGCCATAAAGAGTTTTGATACGAATCTTAAACCAAGAGAATAAAATCCGAACCTATATCAGAGTGTTGGTCCTAGTATCATCCTCTAGGTTGAACTAAGTCTTCCTTCAGCAAGACACCAACTCCAAGATTGAAAAAGGACCTTTTTTTTGTCCACTTGACACCCAAAGGAATTATCCAAACTCAAAATTTATAATTGAACTATCCTTGGAACCAAGAAGCACACTCAAATTGTTAAGAGAAAGAAACTGAACAGGATAGCTTAAACATAAACCTAAGAGGCTATCCTCAAAGACTCAAAGAAAGTTCTAAACTAGAACTCAAAGAAAAGCTAAAAAGCTCTCAAGTTTGTATTGAATCAAAGTTTTAATTTTCTTGAGGCTGAATGGCCTCTATTTATAGGTTACAATGTATAAGAATTAAGAAAGCCATTCCCTAGTTGGATTAGCTTTTTAGGAAACTAACTAAAGAAATAATTAATAAAAAGAAAAACTCCTAATCTAATAAAAGGAAATAACAAATAAAGTTGCCTAAAACTATACTAATCCATGGCTGATTTGGATTTGTGTGCTGGCCAAACTTGTGTTGCCTTCAAGCCTTGTGCTTTCTAATCTTCAATTGAATTGGTAAGCTTCTTTAAATCTTCTAGCTCTAACTTTGGAAACTTCTCTAAACATTATGAATATAGTCTTGAAAGCTTCTAATTTTGTTTATGAACAAGAAATAATATTGCCTAAAGCTAAATCCAAGTGTGGTTAGATTAGAGAAGTGAATGGTGGTTGAACTTGTTTTGCTTCTTGCCAAATTAGAACCTTCCAAATTTGAACTTGGATTGTGATGAGAAGTGGCCTAAGGATCTTGATTACAAAAGTGAAAATTAGCCACACTTGATCCTTCATTCTTGATTCTTCATGGATGACTAGAATGACAAATGATGTCTTGGCTTTCGAATCAAGGTGTGGACGTTTCTTTGTAGGCGAATTCTCAACTAAACATCCAACTTGTGCTCTTAGATTTGTCTCTCTTGAATTTAGTTGAGTTGACACGGCTGGATGGTTTATGGAGATTTGTATTAGATCTCGAGAGGGACTAGTAAATAAATTAGGGAATCTCGACTATCAATCAGGAAAATAAATTAAGCTATAGAGGTAGATTAATAGTAAGATGGATTAGTTATGGTGAAATCGAAAACCCTAGAACTTTAGCAATCTAATAACTTCTTAAAATTAATTCATTAACTTGTTTAGCGTCGTGTTAAATTTTGTTTTAATTTAGTTTCTTAAAATAAAGAAAAATATTTTAAAATCATTCAAATAAAGGTAGAATTAACGCAATTTCGATAATTGATAAATAATTAGTCCTTGTGTGATCGTTAAATTATATTTTCTCTTTATTACTTGTTACTTGTTAATCAACACTAGGATGAGGTCCACTACAAAAATCACAAGATTCGAGGAATATTGTTGGTCGATTTTACACGCAAGTGCACGTGATCGTTAACAAGTAATATAAAGTGTATATAAATTTATCGTTCCCACAAGGACTAATTGTTTATCAACTACCGTAATTTAGTTAATTTTACCTCTATTTGAATGATAAAAGATATTTTATGAATAAACTAAATTAAAACTAAATTTAAAACTTGAATAAAAATAAATTTAAAACAAAGCAAGGCAAAGTAAAGTAATAAATCAAATTGGCTAAAGCTCTAGAGTTTTCGATTTCACCATAACTATTCCATCTTAATATTCATCTATTTCTATAATCTAATTTAATTTCTTGGTTGATAGTCTAGATTCCCTAATTTATTTACTAGTCCTCCGAGATCTAATAAAAATCCTCCTAATTGCTAATTCACTATATTCCTATGTGAATTACAA
Source organism: Gynochthodes officinalis (assembly GCA_020080225.1). NCBI lineage: Eukaryota > Viridiplantae > Streptophyta > Magnoliopsida > Gentianales > Rubiaceae > Gynochthodes > Gynochthodes officinalis. Next base: position 24,049,833 of record CM034623.1, read on the forward strand.
CAATTATGAAGTCATTAATTTCTATGGATTCTCATATAGCAACTACACAAACCATGTAGGTATATTCCTATCCTACATGCAATTTATGGCATTTATCTCAATGAACTTGACACATAACTCCTCTTCCAATTCTATGATTAACAAATCATCTAATTAGTGATCAAGTAATTAGAAGCATTAAGCACAAAGATAAATACTCAACCATAGAAAATTAAATCAAATTATATTAATAGAAAAATATTAAGACTTCATAGTTAGGCTACATCGAAACCCTAGAAAAAGAATTTAGTTCATATTAAAATAGAAGAACAACACCAATTTCTTAAACATAATTGCAAAAAGAAAAAAAAATAATAAACTTCAACAAAACCCGTAGGTGGTAGCCAAAAATTTCATAACAAAATACAAAACTTAAATTACTAAAATTGCTAAATAACACTAAACACAAAAACAAGGAAAGAAAAATAAAATAACTAAATTAAACTAAACAAAACTAAAGGAAATAAGAAAAGATAAAACCCGTAGATGAAGACTTGAAGACCAAGAATTCTGCATGGTTTGTTTCTTGCACCCGTAGCTTCCAAGGAACAAAAACAACAAATTTCTTCTTCTTTGTCTTTCAAGCTTGGTGGTTGCAAAATCTAAACTCATTAACTAACCAAACAATAAGAACAAAACAATGAAGAAAGAATGAAGAAAACAACAAAAGGTTGGCTGAAAAATTTGCTAAAACAACCGAGAAAGGTCTGCATTTCGGAAGAAAACCCAAGAGAAAAAGACAACAAGTATCAAGAAAACCGTGAAGAATGCCTGGAATCTAAACTACTGAAAAATTGCTAAGGAAAGAAAGGAAACTACTCCTAAACTAATAAAACAAACAAAGGAAAAGAAAGAAGTGCTAAGAATGGATTCATTGAAAATGGGATCATTTGAAATGGAATGTCTTCCTCCGTTGTAAGCTTTCTTATTTATAAGCAAGGATTTGCTCTTCTTTCTTTGCTCTGCCGAGGTGTTGTTGCTGCCATGTGCTTGGTTTCTTTTCCAGCAAATAAAGCAGCCCAAGCTTTGCTTTTGTAGTTGGCAATTCATGTGACTTGCTTGTCTTTTCTTTTTCTTTCATTGTGTGCATGCACGGCTGGTTGCTTGTTTCTCTCTATGTTGCTGCGCGATTTTTTAGCTTTGTTTTTGCCCATGTGAGACTGCATTTTGGAGAGACTTTCTTGCTGTCCTCATGCACTCTTTCTTCAGAAAAATAAAAGATGGCAGCTGGTCTCAAAGCCTTCATGTGCATGTTTCTCTTTCCCTCAAATGAAAGGTCGGCAAGATATGTTGTTTTGTGTTCCAGCCTTTTTCTTGCTTTACAACCTGCTTCTGCTCTTTCTCTTTGTGTGAATATTGATTTCTTATGGAGACTTTGGGTTGTTGATTGATGCTGAAAAAAAGTACCTAAACTCTTTAAAATCAGAAAACCCGTAGCCAAAGAGCTAACGGTAAAATCAACATTTTTCTTCAAGTTTCTGTCAGTTTTGGTCCCTTTGCTTCGAATTTGAGAAAACTTTCTTCATGAAAGTTTTGCTCTCTTTCTCAGCTTTCCATATCACCTTTAATCATCTCATTTGGACATCTGAATCAAGAGTTATGAACTCGGAAGATGAGTGAGTTTCAAAGGATAATTTGGCCAAAATATGTAAAAACAAATTAAAACACAAGCCAATTTCTAACCAAAATTAATAAGAAAACTCTATATAAAATAGAGTTATCAAATTACCCCCAACTTAGATCAAAGCTTGTCCTCAAGCTTTTACTAGATAAATATCTTTCTTTTCTTTTCATACCCTTTCTAACTCACTCATAAATAATTCCAAATTATTGTACATTAAAAATTCAAACTGGAATATTAAGCCAAAGAACAAGTATTCATAGCCCTTTTTAATCTAAATAAAATACGCATCTCATTAATTCCAACAATTTCGTTAAAATCAAATGCACAAAATTTGATAACCTCTCATAGGTTGTACTCTAATCACTCAAAGTGTTTAGGGGTTTCATTCAACACTCAAATCCAACATAGCATGTCATTACCATAGGCTTGCTTATATATCACATCTCCACCACTAATGAATATGAATCCATGCAATAATCAAAGGGTCTTTATAAGGGTTGGAACGGGGCTTAGGTAAAGGTAGGTAAAAAGAAAGGAAAATTTAGGTTAAGCATATCAAGGTATATAGGAACTTTCTTGCATAACTCAAAAGCACAAAAATAGCACATTAGAACCACTTCTTATTCCAAATAACATGCATTCCCTTTTTGCACTTTATCATGTAGTTGGACCATCTTGTACACAATGAAGAACATCCACTTTGTAGAACATCTACTTTGTCCAATCTTTGTCGGGAATATTTTTTTATTTTTCACTTCTTTTCTTTCTTTCCCTTTTTTTTTTTTCAGTGGTTCTTTTCTTTGAATCAATAGACATTTTATCATGCAATTAATTCCCACATACTCTTGACATAGGGTTTAACTTGATAAACAAAAACAATGGGTTGAGGCTAATAATGTGGTGTTTATAACAAAGAAAGGTTAAGGCTCAAAATTGGTTGACTAGGGGTATATGTAATGGTTAAGCCTTTTTTTTTTTTTTTTTTTAAGAAAGTTAAAAATGGTTAATCCTAAGTAGTGCCCTTATCATTTCAAAGCATGAATCCATAATGTGATCTCAACATGCATAACAAAGCAAGTTCTAGAATGAACATACCATATTTGACAACACTCAATCAAAGAATTATGTGAGCAAAGAAAAAGACAATGCTCTTAAGCTCAAATACTCACAATGGGTTCAATGTATATCAAATCTTGCACATTCTCATTCAATTCAATCATTAAAATCAACAAGATGCTTTAAAAATTTTCAAAACAAAGACTAATCATTCTTGCCTCATTCATACATTCCAACCCAAATAACTAATGCATATAACTCAAAATTATTCTAAATGAGTATCAAAAGAATTAGAAATTTCAAAGAAGATATCAATAAAATTGAAAACTTGGAAGGACTTTTCTTTTTAACCCAATTGAAATCTTGCAAAAATTTTGACAGAAATCCAACACAAAATTTCATGTATCCCACCCCCAACTTAAAATTTAGCATTGTCCTCAATGCAACAAGGAGAAAGATCAAGTATAGCAACTAAAGAGAACATAAGAAAAACGAAAAATGAGAAGCGCCTGTTTTGAACAACTATTGAAGATGAATTTTGTTCAGGTACCAAAACAGCTCAAAATTCTGAAATTGTGTGTATATGAACCCAGTTGAATCTTCCACCTTTCTGTAAAATTTCAGCACAAAATTCCAATGGAAAGCCTTGAACAATTCTTCTTGATTAGTGCAGCAAAAGCAGAATTTCAAATAGTAATTTTTTTTTATATAAGACAAAAATAAGAATAATAATAATAAAAAGAATAACAAAATAAAAGCAATAAAGGTAAAAGGACTTCGGTTGCCTCCCAAGTAGCGCAATTTTTTTAACGTCGTTATGCTCGACGTTCTCCATTGCTCAAATAATTAGATTTTTACCAATTGCTTGGACCACATCGGCATGTTCTTCATTGATTTTGCGAAACCACCATTGCATTCTCATACGCCCTTGTGGAATTCATCCATCTTATCCAATTGGAGTAGTCTTTTCTCACAGGCTTTCAAGTCAAAGTTAAGATGCTTGGGCAATGGATTGAGGTCTAATTGTGGAGGCTTCTCAAGCTGAAGGTAGTGGTTTGAAACACCTATTCCAAGATCTTCAAATGGCCTTTTAATGAACTTAGATGCTAAGGCCTCAAGTTGTTTGGAGCATGTATCTACCTCTTGATTTTTAGAATGTTTTATCCCCACAAGACATGCTTGATTGGATCTTTTGGATGGCTCGCTTGAATTTTCTTTAGTGCACCCATCAATTGTATCTACCTTCATACAATTGTCTATCTCACTTGGAAATTTCAGTGCTTTAAAGACATTGAAAGTGACTTGCTCATCTTGAACCCTCATGGTTAATTGCCCTTTTGCACATCTATTAGGGTTCTTCCGTAGCTAAGAAAGGTCTACCAAGAATAATAGGAATTTCTTGGTCTTCCTCCATGTCAAGTACAATGAAATCAGGAAGATAAATTTATCCACCTTGACAAGCACATCCTCTATAATACCTCTTGGGTATTTTAATGATCTATCACCAATTGCAATGTAAGCTGTAGTGGGTTTGGCTTCTCCTAAGCCAAGTTTCCTAAAAGCAGAGAGGCATAAGATTAATACTGCACCAAGATCACACAAGGCCTTATTAAAATTAGAATTTCCTATAGTGCAAGGAATAGTAAAACTCCTGGATCCTTAAGCTTAGGAGGAAGCTTTTCTGAGGATGGCCTTTGCACTCTTGATAAGTCTGATCTCATACTCTTCTAGCTTTCTTTTTGTTGGAGAGGATCTCCTTCATGAACTTCACATAGCTAGGCATCTGTTCCAAAGCATCGAAGGAATATTAATATGTAATTTCTTAAAAACATCAAGAAATTTAGAAAATTGCTTCTCTAGCTTTTTTCTAGAATCGCGAGGATATGGCATTGGTGGCACATAAGGAGGTGGATTATCGAAACAACCCGACTTGGGTTTGCAACTTCTTGATTTGTTCCTCAGATTTTCAAACTGCACTTCCATTGCTTCTTGTTTTGACTTTTACGTACCCACGAGTTGGGTAACTCTTTGCCACTTCTTAGTGTAATTGCCTTCACTTGTTCCTTAGGGTTGATTTCGTATTACTAGGCAAAGACCCTTGTGGTCTAGAATTTAATGCACCGCGGTTGTCACTTGAACTTCCAAATTTGGATGGATCTTTGATTTTGCAATGTGGCTTGATCTTAGTCATGAAGCTGTGAGGTGGCCATGCTCAATTGAACAAGAGCATCTTCTAAAGACACCTTTTGTGCTTGGGGTTGAATTGGTGTGGAAATTTGAAATCCATAGGGTTTATCGCCAGTGATTGTTTCTCAAGAAAAGTTGGGATGATCTCTCCATCCACGATTGTAAGTGTTGGAGTATGGATTATCTTTGTCTGTTTGAATTCCTACAACCGAGGCTTGTTCCTCTGCGATGGGGCAAAAGGATTTCCCACTTGACAATCACCACTAGAATGAGGTCCACTACAAAATCACAAGCACGGAGGAATATGGATGGCATTTGCATTGAGTGAACTAAGTTGCTTTGTGATTAGCAGCACAGGTGATAGTGCGGTGAGGGCATCAACGTCATACCCGCCATGATTTTTGGTAGAGTGGATCTCCACGAAGACCATTGGTAGTCTGTAGATGCCATCTCATCCAACAATGCATAAGCGATCTCATATGTCTTCCCCATTAGTGAACCTCATTGCGGCATCTACAAGTATCTTGGTTGATCGAGTCAACCCGTTATAAAAAATCTGCAATCAACTAACTGGGATACCATGATGAGGGCATGCTCGCAATAAATCTTTGTACCTCTCCCATGCTTGAAAGTGATTCCATCTCATTTTGAGTGAATGTGGTGATCTCATTCCTCATCTTTGCGATTTTGGTGGGTGGAAAATATTTCGTCAAAAATTTACGCCTACACATGTCCCACGTGGTGATTGCTCCTGCAAAGAAAGCAACCAACTCTTGGCCCTATCCCTCGGTGAGAATGGGAAAAGCCTCGAGTCTAATGGCATCATCGAGACACCATTCATTTTCAATGTAGCAGATCTCAAGAAAATTGATTAAGTGAGCATTAGGATCCTCATGTGCCAACCCGGTGAATTGATTAGCTTGAACCATCCGGATTATGCGACTTCAATTCAAAATTATTTGCCGCAGTTGGAGGTATGACAACATGGAGATCATATATGGCGATGGGCAAAGCATAGTCACGTAATGCTCTAGTGTTGGCATTAGCGGCGGGATAGCGTTCTCTTCATGTTCACCATATTGTTATGAGATTGTGTAGAAGTTTCTCTCTTTTCCCTTCTATTCAAGCGACAAGTCTTTTCTATCTCTGGATCCAATGGGAGGAGATTATCACTTCCAAACCTTCTCATGCACCACGAATAATATCTAAAAGATAAAAGAACAAAAGTAAATAAATTAAAACAATAAAAATAAAAGTAAAAGTTCAAATTAAAGGTAGAATTACTTGGTATCGATATTAATAAAATCAAATTAGTCCCAATGATGGCAAAAACTTGTTGGTTGATTTCACACGCAAGTGCACGTGATCGTTAACAAGTAATATAAAGTGAATATAAATTTATCGTTCCCACAAGGACTAATTGTTTATCAACTACCGAAATTTAGTTAATTCTACCTCTATTTGAATGATAAAAAGATATTTTATGAATAAACTAAATTAAAACTAAATTTAAAACTTGAATAAAAATTAAATTTAAAACAAAGCAAGGCAAAGTAAAGTAATGAATCAAATTGGCTAAAGCTCTAGAGTTTTCGATTTCACCATAACTATTCCATCTTAATATTCATCTATTTCTATAATCTAATTTAATTTCTTGGTTGATAGTCGAGATTCCCTAATTTATTTACTAGTCCCTCCCGAGATCTAATAAAAATCCTCCTAATTGCTAATTCACTATATTCCTATGTGAATTACAACAATTATGAAGTCATTAATTTCTATGGATTCTCATATAGCAACTACACAAACCATGTAGGTATATTCCTATCCTACATGCAATTTATGGCATTTATCTCAATGAACTTGACACATAACTCCTCTTCCAATTGGTTATGATTAACAAATCATCTAATTAGTGATCAAGTAATTAGAAGCATTAAGCACAAAGATAAATACTCAACCATAGAAAATTAAATCAAATTATATTAATAGAAAAATATTAAGACTTCATAGTTAGGCTACATCTAAACCCTAGAAAAGAATTTAGTTCATATTAAAATAGAAGAACAACACCAATTTCTTAAACATAATTGCAAAAGAAAAAATAAAAATAAACTTCAACAAAACCCGTAGTGGTAGCCAAAAATTTCATAACAAAATACAAAACTTAAATTACTAAAATTGCTAAATAACACTAAACACAAAAACAAGGAAAGAAAAATAAAATAACTAAATTAAACTAAACAAAACTAAAGGAAATAAGAAAAGATAAAACCGTAGATGAAGACTTGAAGACCAAGAATTCTGCATGGTTTGTTTCTTGCAGTAGCTTCAAGGAACAAAACAACAAATTTCTTCTTCTTTGTCTTTCAAGCTTGGTGGTTGCAAAATCTAAACTCATTAACTAACCAAACAATAAGAACAAAACAATGAAGAAAGAATGAAGAAAACAACAAAAGGTTGGCTGAAAAATTTGCTAAAACAACCGAGAAAGGTCTGCATTTCTTGAAGAAAACCAAAGAAAAAGACAACAAATCTTGAAGAAAAACTGTGAAGAATGCTGCTGGAATCTAAACTACTGAAAAATTGCTAAGGAAAGAAAGGAAACTACTCCTAAACTAATAAAACAAACAAAGGAAAAGAAAGATGCTGCTAAGAATGGATTCGGCTGAAAATGGGATCAGCTGAAATGGAATGTCTTCCTCCGTTGTGAGCTTTCTTATTTATAAGCAAGGATTTGCTCTTCTTTCTTTGCTCTGCCGAAGGTGTTGTTGCTGCCATGTGCTTGGTTTCTTTTCCAGCAAATAAAACAGCCCAAGCTTTGCTTTTGTAGTTGGCAATTCATGTGACTTGATTCTCTTTTCTTTTTCTTTCTTTGTGTGCATGCTCATTTATTTGCTTGTTTCTCTCTATGTTCTTTTGATTTTTCGAGCTTTGTTTTGCCCATGTGAGACTGCATTTTGGAGAGACTTTCTTGCTGTCCTCATGCACTCTTTCTTCAGAAAAATAAAAAGATGGCAGCTGGTCTCAAAGCCTTCATGTGCAGATGTTTCTCTTTCCCTCAAATGAAAGGTTGTGACATATGTTGTTTTGTGTTCAGCCTTTTTCTTGCTTTATAACCTCTTCAGGCTCTTTCTCTTTGTGTGAATATTGATTTCTTATGGAGACTTTGGGTTGTTGATTGATGCTGAAAAAAAGTACCCAAACCGCTGCTTAAAATCAGAAAACCCGTAGCCAAAGAGCTAACCAAAAGCAACATTTTTCTTCAAGTTTTCTGTCAGTTTTGGTCCCTTTGCTTCCGAATTTGAGAAAACTTTCTTCATGAAAGTTTTGCTCTCTTTCTCAGCTTTCCATATCACCTTTAATCATCTCATTTGGACATCTGAATCAAGAGTTATGAACTCCGGAAGATGAGTGAGTTTTCAAAGGATAATTTGGCCAAAATATGTAAAAACAAATTAAAACACAAGCCAATTTCTAAAAATTAATAAGAAAACTCTATATAAAATAGAGTTATCAAATATGGATGGCATTTGCATTGGGTGTACTAAGTTGCTTTGACAATGTAGCAACCTAGGTGATAGTGCGATGGAGCATCAACCTCATGCTTGCCATGATTTTTAGTAGTGTAGATCTACTTGAAGACCATTGGTAGTCTGTAGATGCCATTTCATCCAAAAGTGCATATGCCGCCTCATATGTCTTCCCCATTAATGAACCTCCATTTGCAAAGATCAACAAGTATCTTGGTTGATCAAGTCAACCCATTATAAAAAGTTTGCAATCAGAACTAACTGATACCATGATGTGGGCATGCTCGCAACAAATCTTTATACCTCTCCCATGCTTCAGAAAGTGATTCCATCTCATTCTGAGTGAATGTGGTGATCTCATTCCTCATCTTTGCAGTTTTGGTAGGTGGAAAATATTTTGTCAAGAATTTCTGCCTACACATGTCCCACGTGGTGATTGCTCCTGCTGGCAAAGAAAGCAACCAACTCTTGGCCTTATCCCTCAGTGAGAATGGGAAAAGCCTCAGTCTAATGGCATCATCAGAAACGTCATTTATTTTCAATGTATCACAGATCTCAAGGAAGTTCATTATATGAGCATTAGGATCCTCATGTGCTAACCCAGTGAATTGATTGGCTTGGACCATTTGGATTATGCCTGATTTCAATTCAAAATTATTTGCGGCAACAGGTGGAGGTATAACACTATGGAGATCATATGTGGCAGTAGGCAAAGCATAGTCACATAATGCTCTAGTATTTGCATTAACAACAGGGATAACGTTCTCTCCCTCTTCAGTCATAGTGTTATGAGCTAGGGCGGAAGTTTGATAGAGTTTAAATTGTTCATATTTTTTGTTAATATTTCCTGAATATTAATTTGAATGTTAGGAGGAATTATACAGTTTTACTATACTTTTTGTTTTAAGTATGAGGAAATGTGAATTGGAGAAAAAGTTGACAAAAGGCAAGATTTGAAGTAGAAAAAGAAAGTTTCCTATTCCTTGCATGGATGTTGGTTTTGGAGTACAAAAGAAGCTACAAAGAAACAAAAACAAAATAGGGAACAAAGAAGTTCGTGGCACAAGTCATTCAGCCGAAAGGAAACAAACAGAAAAATGCTGCACAAGTTAAACAAGGAAGAAGACAAAAGAAGAGAAAAAGGGAGAAATTGGAAAAAGAATTCAGCAAGCTCTTGGCCATTGGACTTGGGCAAATTTGTATAAAAAAATAAGAAGTTTATTCGGCAATAGAAGTCAAATTCAAGAAGAGAGCAGCCAGCTGCAACAAGAGACATTCGGGGAGACTTCTTTAGCAACTAGAAAACAGAAAGCCATGTTGCACAACAAAAGCATGAGACTCCTTCATTACAAGAAGATTAAAGCTGAGTTGAAGAAGGACTTGTACTAGAAGAGGAAGAAGAATATAACCATACAAGGAAACAAAAGAATTGCAGCCCACAAGAACAAGAATTCAGCTACACCGCACCTTGTTATTTCCTAGAAAGCAAATGCTAATTGGAAGACAATAAGAAGACTTCTTCACTGCAATTTGAAGAAGATAAAACCGTGTTGTAGAAGGACAAAGAAAACTCAGCAACCAAGAAAAGAGAAGTCGGTTGGCAAATGAGTACAATTGGAAAAGAAATGAAGAGTAGTATAAACCAACTACAATAAGATTGCTACAAGTGGAGATGAATTAGGAAGCAAAAGAGACAAGAATCGGGCAATAATGAAGTAGAATATGGCTGGGATTGGAACACAAGAAGGAGACAAGAAAGGTGCACTTCTTTGGAGAAAATTACAACAAACCCAAGATAATGAAGTAGTTTTGTGAGGGCAGAAAATTGAAGAGAAGTCGGCTGCAATTTTCTACATAAGAAAGAAAATAAAATCAGCAAGAAGATTGAAGAAGTTGACTACAACTTGAAGACAAAAACAAAGAAGGACTCGTGGTCAAAAGAAATCAAAACAAGTGCAATTGAAGTAGAAGACAAAAATGATTTCGGTTGTTGAGAAGCAAAGGGAAACGAACATGAGTTTACAACAGGAAAGGACGACGTGAAGTCTATAAAAGCAGCAGCCATCTTCGTCCATCCAGAGCATCTAGTTTTCTTTCTTTAGTTTAGCTTCGGTTTTTTTTTCTTTGCTTTTCCCAGACCTTCACGTCCTTTGGTTTTTTTTCTTTAGCTTTGTAGAAGTTGTTAGAAAATTCCTAGCTGCCATTCTTCTTACCCGTTTGGTCTGTTTTTCCCTAGAAGCAAAAATTACATTCGGGTTTGCTTAAAACAAAACAGTAGCCAGTTTTTTTGTTGCCTTCCTGGAATTTACGTCCTTTGTTTATTTTGTTCTTTTCCTTCTTTTTAGTTTTAGTCATATAATCAGAAAAATTCTAGTAGCTATGTATGCCACTATGAGTGGCTAAATTCTCTTTTCTAATTCAAGGGAAAGATTGATTTCAATTGCGATCACTGTGAAGTTCTGTTCTTAATTTATTTTCTTTCTTTTAATTCAAATACTTGTTAATTCTTGATTTAATTTTATGAATAATTAATGATTAATTAATCTGACAATTTAATTGTTCATTATTTATTCTATTGCTATCCATAAGTTCAATGATCCGTAATTGTCATGAATAAATGGACCAAGTAGCAACTAAGTTAAAATTGTTTATGTTTGTAAATATGCATGCTTAATTTAGGGGAATTAATGGGACAAAATTAATTTACTGTAGCTATCTCGGTGTATTAATTTTGGTTTAACTATTTTCATAGTTCTTAATGCTATCATTAAATTGATATGGAACGCTATCGTGCCCGATCAATTGATGGTAAGTTTTGATTTAGAGTGCTGGGCTCGGTCAATTATTTTAGGAAAATAGAAATTTATTATGGCTATCCTAATAAGTTTCAAGTTAAATGTTTGAATTTGCAAGAATTAATTTTTTTTGTGACCTATGATCAGTGATGCAATTGAATGATATCGACCCTTGGATTAGAAACTCGATTAATTGATAATTCTAGTTATTTTTTATTTTTATTGCTTTAATATTTATTTTATAAATTAATTATTATCTAAAAATCCCCTTGTTCTATTTAGTTTTATAATTTATTGTTCAAAGCTTGGTACGATACTTTGGCTCCCTTGGGACTCGACTGATCTCACACACGCAAATTTAATTTGTAATTACTTAAAACCAAAGTAATTAATTTTGTGGGCTTCACAAACCCGCCAAAGTTTCTCTCTTCTCCTTTCTATTCAAACGACGGGTTTTTCTATCTCTGGATCAAATGGGAGTAGATTATCACTTCTAAACTTTCTCATGCACTCTGAATAATATCTAAAAAGAAAAGAACACAAATTAATAAAACATAAAATAAATATATATATTAAAAATAAAAATAAAAGTTCAAATTAAAGTTAGAACTACTTGGTATCGATATTAATAAAATCAAATTAGTCCAGCGGTGCCAAAAACTTGTGAATTTTACACGCAAGTGCACGGATTAACAAGTAATAAAGTAAGTATAATTTATCGATCCCACAAGGACTAATTGTTTATCAATTACCAAAATTGCGTTAATTCTACCTTTATTTGAATGATTTAAAAAATATTTTTTTAAGAAACTAAATTAAAACAAAATTTAAAACTACGCTAAACAAGTTAATGAATTATTAATTTAAGAAGTTATTAGATTGTTAAAGTTCTAGGGTTTTCGATTTCACCATAACTATTCCATCTTACTATTAATCTACCTCTATAGCTTAATTTATTTTCTGATTGATAGTCGAGATTCCCTAATTTATTTACTAGTCTCTCCGAGATCTAATAAAAATCTCCATAATTGCTAATTCACTATATTCCTATGTGAATTACAACAATTATGAAGTCATTAATTCTATGGATTCTCATGTAACGACTACACAAACCATATAAGTATATTCCTATCCTACATGCAATTTATGGCATTTATCTCAAAGAACTTGACACATAACTCCCCTTCCATTCGTTATGATTAACAAATCATCTAATTAGTGATCAAGTAATTAGAGGCATTAAAACTGAGATAAATACTCAACCAGAGAAAATAAATCTAAACTATATTAATAGAAAAATAATAAAAATTTCATAGTTAGGCTACATCAGCCTAGAAAATTAAATTAGCTCATATTAGGATAAAAGAAAACAGCCAAAGCTTTAGACATAATTGAAAAATAAAAATAAAAATAAAAGAATAAGTTGAAGTAAGAAAAGGGACAACCGCTCTCAATTTTTGCTTTCTCGGCTTCAATTGGTTTCCCCGATCCTGCTCGCCTCTCTCTCCGCCCAAGTCCAAGGCTGCCCTCAATTCTTCTATATTAATACTCAACTCAAAGAAAAGAAAAGAACGAAAGAAAGAAAAAACAGAGGACGTGGGTTGAAAAGAAGAAGGCATTTTCGAATTTTCTCTCCCAAATCGCTTAAGTCCAGATTTCTCTTTTCTTCATTGTCGGTTTTTATAGAGCCAATTTGCTAACTCCGAATCCATCTTTCTTTTGCTTTTGTCTTGCACTTGTAATCGGCTTCTACTGTCTTGTGTCCAAATCCCAACCGTATTCTACTTGTTTTCTTGATTGCAGTAGTCATTCTTCAAGTTGGATCCGAAAGTCTTCTTCAAGTTGTGTTTGGATTTTATTCCTCTATTCCTTTCCTCGGCAGTTTCTTTCTTGTGTTCTATTTCCTTCTTGTACTCAACGTGTAATATTCTTGTTGTAGCCGAACTTGTACTTCTTTGTTGTTTTCGGATTGTGCACGGCTTTGTGTTCCTTGTCTTGCAGCGTTTCTAACTTCAGAATATTCAAAGAATGCGTACGCTTCGCTTGTCTTCTTGAGTCGCTCAAGTCCACTTCACAATTATGCCCCAAGTCAACGTGTGGATCCTACTTTCTTGTTTCCTTATTCTTTGTCTTGTCGCTGGCTCCAGAATTCTTGGTTCCGCAAAGCACAAAGGCAAACCTGAAGCTAGCTACTAGAATTTTTCCTTCCTGTGGTGCTGTTGGTTCTTGTAAGCTAAAGATGTCTTTTTTGTATTTGGTTGGTTTTGGTCTCCTGAATCTGCCGTCTTTTGTCTCTAAGTTACAGCACAGCCGCAGTCTTTTGTCTTTTGTTGTTGTGGGCAGAAGGTGCAGAGATGGAATGCCTCAAAATTCAAGGAGGACAAGTGCAGGTTACAAAATTCAGCCGCCAATTGAGACTATGACCATGCTACTGTTCTTGGTCCTAAAAACTATTTATGTAAAGGATTTCTTTTTCTTCTTTGCTTATGAAATTTAACAAGCAATTCAAGCATAAAAACACAAGGAAATTGACTAAAAAAAATATACAATTGTCCATCCTATCAATGGTTGGTTGTTTCAACCTTGGTTCTCATATTTTCATCAAGTTTACTAAATTAATCCATAGCTGCCTCCCCAATTACCCTTTTGTCTTCTGAAAATGTTCCATTCTGAAGTTTAAGCTTGACCCATGGTTTGTGACTCCTAATCTTTAAAGAGGAATGGAAAAATGAGCTATTTCTATCTCCCACATTCAGCCATGTCTCCCAAGATTTGTCCCGAGCAAGTTTCTCTTCCTGTAGCAACAAAGTTTTCAATTGAGCATTAGCGCCTAAAATTTTCTGCACAAGTTCCTAAGAGAAGTTGCTTTGCAACTCATTTTCAAAATCACGGATGTCTTCTTTATGTTCCCAAATCTGACTGTACACATTCTTAAAAATAGTCCAATTCCAGTGCTTCAATTTAGTAGCTAGCTCTTTTAACTTCTTATGCAATTGAACTATTGGTGGTCCCGTGCTAGCCAAACCTTGCCAGATGGACTCAACGAAGGGGTAAAATTCAAGATGATCCACCCACATAAAGCAAAATTTGAAATCTTTACCAGGTTTACGCTTAGATATCATATTCATAAGAATGGGAGTATGATTCGAAGGACTTTTAGGCATGTACGACACCATGACCGCGGGAAACCTAGCCACAAGTATTGAGCAGTATCCTATCGAGCCTACACCAAATTCTTCCATTGGACCAAGTGAAAGGTGTCCCAGTAAAACTAGGATCAACAAGGCTTACAGTCGTTATAAAATTTTGGAAATCTGTCATAGCCTCCTTGTCAAAATGTCTACAACCCGTCTTCTCTTCTTCTTTGGTAATAGCATTAAAATCACCCCTACCACCCAGGGGCCAGATATAGGGGTGGAAAAGGTTAGTAAGTCCTGCCATAACTCCTGCCTATCCGTTCTTGTACACTTTGTATAGACAGAGAGACAAAACATTTCTCTCCACTTGATATCCAAGTGACATGCAAGGCAACATGTTGAATAGTAACATGTACAGAATCAACAATAATAGAATCATCCCAAAGAACCCAAATATGCTTATTGGTAGGGCCAGCATGATAAAAATTAGGCATACCTCTTTTCAAGGCCACATTAGCGAGGTGATACCCTTCCCTTTTTGGTTCTAACAAAACAACCAAACTTACCTTGTGTTGGGTTATCAGACTATGCAAGTGGGATAGCTTTTCTTGGGACTTGCTGCCCCTTGAGTTCCAAAACAAATAGCTAGACAGGTGTTGCCCTAGTAGCTCTGGATCTGGTAGTAGGGCCGGCGCTTTTGTGAGTTACAACTCCTTTGTGCTTTGGCTTCGGACTTGTGATGGTCTCATGTTCCATGTGTGTATAAGCAATATCCTTGTCGCAGACCATTGTAGGTAGAGTTAACCCACTTGGGGACCTAACTTTTGACAACGTCCTAACAGGTTCACCAACTGAAACAAAGCAATCATCCTTCGGCCATATATGAGGTGGGCTCCGAGTTCGTCCACCACATGTGATTCATCTATCTCGTTATCAAGCCCCTCATCAAAAACAATGTAGTCTATGTTATTTGGTGCCACCTACTTTAGAAGGCTGTTTAAAATGAACTCCAAAGAATCCCTCCCAAACCGCTTATCCATCATCAAACTGCTACTATGCAAATCATTATTCTCAAATTCAATCAGATTAATACCTGATGTGGATGTGGCACCATTTGGCTCCAATATTTTCTCACCATTCTCATTAGCTACTACGAGTGAGTTTTGGCTAATACTTGCACTAGGCATCTCTTCAGTGTAGTCCTTTTTGACTTTTCCAATAGTCTGTTTGCCATCGCTACATACTGGCACCTGCTTCACAAACCAGAATAACAAAGATAAGGTTTCTCAGGATGAGCAGCTTCTTCACCTTGTAGTAAAGCCGCATACCTCCCTCCCACTTGGGGTGCACACGTGCCTACAACCTCCTTTCTAGTATAGCCTTTTTTTGTTTGTTCTCTCAGAAACTGTTGCACTTCCTTACTCTTATTTGATGTATTCTTTACCAAATTTTGTTTTGGGACTCGTGGGTTGGTTCTGTTTGCTCTCATTGTTAACGACAGATGGATAGTGTGCCTTCTTACCCCTTCTGTAGTCATTTTCTATGTGCCCTTGCATTGAACAATTGCTACAAACGATTAGGTTGCCCTCATAAACAATTTTTTGCCAAAATTCCTTACAATCTTTTTTCCCTTTGATCTGAATACGTATCTTGTCTGGCAATTTACTTACAAGGTCGACTTCAATACAGACCCTTGCAAATATAGGGTGAGTGAAATTTCTTGTGCGATCATCCATGGTAATGTATCTTATAACAGTTCGCACAATATCTTTCAAGAAACATTCTGGGAAAAAAGAGAAATGAAGGTAAGAAAGTCAGACCCATACCGTAGCAATTTGAGAGTCTTTCACAGGATCAAAATTGGGCGTCCATCGTGAAAAATGGAACACCAAAAATCCTATAGTGTGATTCTCCCACAACCAAACCTTTATGAAGTCTTCTTCAGAACTCAAGCGAATCATGACATGTCTTCGGTCTACGAAGCCAATGCCAAATTTTGATGAGAGCCCCCAAGAGTGCTTGATTGTGTCATGAATTTCATATACCGATGGTCGTCCATAAGAGAACTTCGCAATAAGAGTATGTTTGAATAAGTCTTCTGAAGACGCAAGTTCCGAATCAGTGAACGTAACTATCAGCATTCCCTCAATGCTTGGGGAGCGCGAGGAGGAATTGAGAAATTAGGAAGGCTTTCATATGCCAAAATAGTGGAGGTAGGTTTTTGTGGTTGGATCACCATTCCCACATTCTTTAGAGCCGCCGCATATGACATAGTTTACGGAGATGGAATGTGTCCAACCCCTAGGGAATCAGCCATAGTTCCGACCACAGGAGTCCTAAAATTTTCTTTGGGACCTTTTGTCAAACAATTTGTGTGTATACTCCCAATTCAACAAACCAACAGCCAAGAAAGCCAGGAATCCAAACCAAAAACATAGACCCAATCACAGAATCTTCAGAACAGACCCAATCATTCAGCAAAATATAGACCCATCATAGAATCTTCAGAGCAGACCCAATCATTCAAATACAACAGAAGGATTTGGAGATCAGAGTTGCAGCTAATCAGTGGCAGCAAGAAGAAACGCGTCCAAACTGCTAAAACTGAAGATTCAGAAAGCTGAAGCTGCTTGCTTGATCTAGAAAGAAATTATTCCGGTCCATTTGGTAATCCATCTCTCTCCAAAAAAATTTGTGGCTACTAGCTGAAAGGACTACGGCTGCAACTTCGGGATGAGACAGCTGCTGAGGAGAATGATGCTGGGGGAGAAAGCTGTGAGAATGAAGAAAGCTGAAACTTCAAATAGGTGTGAGGAGGAGTGAGCTGTGGTTGGTGGCAGAGAATGAAGAAGGTCAGGCCATTTCTTCTCAATCAGGCCACCGGATCTGAAATCGGTGACTCAAAAATTCAAAGAAAATTGTGTCTCCCTTCTTCTTGGTTAGGCCATTTCTCAGTCAACCACAGGCGGAGAAAGCTGGAGATTCAAGAGCTGAAGCTAGAGGAAGCTAGAAATAGCTTTTTTTCTGCCTAACCATGCTTTTTGTATGATATATTCATGCCAAGAGAACTCATATCTTCAACTATATCGAAGACCTTGTAGGAAGCATTTTCTTTAATATTGTTTTGTACCATCTAACCAACCATGCCATGATCTAAATTTGGGTGGTCATTTGGTTGTATCTCAAGGAAGCACATGTGTTTCAAGGACATTTTTTTTTATCTTCCAGAAGCTACGTTGCTTTTTCAACTTCGCTTGAACCCTCTATAAACAATTATTATCGGCATAATAAAGACATCAAACAAACCAGCTAGTAGGAGTACTTTCATACACTTTGAAGTACCTATGTGCACGAATAGACCAACATTTAACTGCATGTTGCACCCTTTCTTTGGTCCGGAATACCATTCCAACATCTAACTCCAAAGTCCAATCATCAACCCAAACTGGTCATCTATAGTCATCAAAATTGTTTATCATTGAAAACTTTGCATCACCAATGTCCGAGTAAAAGGGAATATCAACGACTACATTATCCATAGTAGTATCAACCGTTGGATTCAAAGTCCCTCCTTCTTGTTGGCCACCACCCATGTCTTCCTCCTCATCACCGTCATCGAATGATCCACCACCATTGTCTACCCAATCCTCTATGGGAACACCGCGATTTTACACATCTTGACTTGTGCTCCCAAGTGGCAAGCTAGTTATTGCTTGACCACTTAGCTTGGGAGTAGGAAGTTCCTCATTTAAGGCTGCATCACTTGGCCCTTCATTAAAATTGCCACCACTTGGTCTCTCATTAAAATTATCACCACTTGGTCTCTCATTAAAATTGGCACCACTTGGACCACCGTGGAAAAAAGAAGGGTCCAATACAACCCTTGCTCATGGCAAACAAACATTATACGATATGAAAGCACCATAAGAAAACTATTGATCATTAACAAACCCCTCTCCCTCTCCCCCTCTACTATGTAGAAGTTGTGTGAATGACCCAACACTTGTTTGAGGAACGGGTTCTTGACTTATGTACAATTCAATGACATTAAGAGCAGGAAATGTCGTTGGAATGCACAACATCTCCTTCAACGTATCATAATCATCCACTGGAACATGTATGTATGTGATTAAATGACTAGCGATGCTAATAGGATGATACCACATTAACTTTATCCTAACTTGACTTCCATCCATTCCAGTTACTCGATGCAAAATTCCCAAAAATTCTGCCAAGATAATATTATAGTCAACAATAATAAACCGTTTTGGACTAAAACTATATTGGGAGCCATTCAAGCCACTAATTATTTTTCTATCTTAATATAACAAAAGCCTCACTTGATCCTTTCCCATTTCTATATTGTACATGACATCAATAATAACATAAAATAAACATTAATATCAACTTCAAAGCTATTGCCATGCAGGATAAATCTGTGACTGTTCCATTATGCCAGGCTGTTCTTCAAAGGCGTTGTGCAAGTAGAGACCAATAGGCTGGGAATTTTGATGCTCGTAGCTAGGTTAGCTAGGGCATACCAGTCCCACATTGTTTGGGGTTTGCCAGTCCCGGTTTAGCGGGTTTTGACCGTAACCAATCCCTACTGGGTTAGGTTCTTTGTGTTAGGGCACGTCCTTTTAAGGCTCGTCCTTTTCTGGACCATCTATGTATTATGTTAACTTAGGTATTCCCAATGTTAATGAAATCCGTGTGTTTTTAAACACACTTTGACTGAAAAAAAAAAAGAAGCTATTGAAGTAATATGGATTTCAATATTAATGGAATCATTTTTTCAAATAACAATATTTATTAATTAATATTAAAAAATATTTAAGTAAACAACTAACATTTTCCCATAATTTTCTAACCAAGTGATTTCAAATAAACATTTACACTCATATTCATCAAATCCAACCACAATTCTTTAATCATCATCATCAACACCATTATTTATAGTTTATTATTCCAATAATTATAAAGTATGTACAATACAATTATTATTCACTGCAAATCAATCCAATAAGCATACTTTATTCACAACGAATTTGTTACTCACATCAAATCATTCTATCAATAACATAATATTCACAACGTATTTAATTAAAATAACGTCAATTCATAATTCAAAATATATAAATTATTTACCTTTGCCTCTTTTTTTTTTTTTTGCTCCTCAAAATATAGGTTTATTTCCCTCTTCATTGCAAAATAAAAATTTTATCAGTTTACCAATTATATAATATCACAATATATTAAAAAATTTAAAATTTGCATGAAATACAAATTAATTTACCTTTGTTGGAAAAAAAAAAATTATGAACTCCTATGCCCAACTTGCTATGAAAACAAACTAAATTTTTTGGGTGAGGGTGGCAATAGGAAGGGAGGGGGGCAACAAGGGGGGTGGTCATACTAAAAAAAAATTAAGAACTTTTTTTGGGGTGGGGCGGGAATGGGGAGCAGCAAGGGAAGGGGTGGGGATAGGGGAGGGGTAGCGGTGGGGTTGAGGAGGGGAGGGACGAGTATGGGAAGGAAAAAGGAAGCAAAAATTGAAAGAAGGAGGGGAGGAGAGAATGTGGTTCGGTGGGGAAGAGGAAAAAAAATTGAAGGGCTGGCTGGGATTGCAAGGGCTACTGGGGCGAGAACGAGAGAGGGGGAAGGAGGGCGGCTGATGAAAATATGAGAACCAAGGTTGAAACAAACGACCATCCAGCCGGAACAACTCAACCAAATTCAAGAGAGACAAATTTAAAAGCACAAGTTGGATGTTTAGTTGAGAATTCGCCTACAAAGAGATATCCACACCTTGATCCATTATAAGGTATTAGAAGGCCTATGACTAGATTGCAAATTAAGAAAATGAAAGCTGCTTTAGTAACACTTATAACCCAGTTAAGTGAAGCTCAAGAAACTAAGGTAGCAATGAAAACAAAGAAGAATTCCGGTCTTTGTTCATCATTTGTCATTTTAGTCATCAATGAAGACTCGAGAATGAAGGATCGAGTGTGGCTAATTTTCACATGTGTAATCAAGGTCCTTAGGCCACTTCTCATCACAATCCTAGTTGGAATTTGGAAGGTTCTACTTTGGAAGTTTGCAATTCAATTCGGCCTTAGAAGATTTCAGCATTTGGCCTTGGAAGATTCCAACATTAAGCCAATTTTAGGAAGCTCAAATGGACGTTTTTGGCAGCCTAATTCCAGCTCTATTCAGCTCAATTCCATTTAGCACTTGGATGTTGATTTAGGAAGCTCAAGTTCAACTCAAGTTCCAATCCAAAATTGGATTTCAATTCCTGAAATTCCAGCCACACTTGGATTTCAGTTTTGGCAATCTATCATGTATTTCCATTACTTGATCATGAATGACATTAGAAGCTTCTAAAGTCAGAGCCATGATATTTAAAGAAGCTTCCAAATCCAATGCAAGTCTAGACGAAATTAAGCTTGGCCAAATACAACACAAGTTGGGCCACCTCAATTCAATTCATCTTTGGATTAGTTTTAGGCAACTTTATTTGTTATTTCCTTTTTCTTAGATTAGAATACTTTTAGTAAGTATTTATTTTAGTAATTATTTCTTAAGTTAGTTTCCTAAGAAGCTAATCCAACTAGGGAATGGCTTTCTTAAGTTGTCACATTCTAATCTATAAATAGAGGCCATTCAGCCTCAAGAAAATACAGAATTAGATCAATTACAAACTTGAGAGCTTTTAACTTTTCTTTGAATTCTAGTTTAGAACTTGTTTGGAGTCTTTGAGGATAGCCTATTAGGTTTATGTTTAAGTTATTTTATTGAGTTTATTTCCTTTAATAATTTGAGTGTGCCGGTTGGTTCCAAGGATATTCAAAGTTTACATCTTGGGTCTTTGATAATTCCATTGGGTGTCAAGTGGACAAAAGTAAGGTTCCAAAAATAGTCAAAGTTCACATCTTGGGTCTTTGATAATTCCATTGAGTGTCTTACTAAAGGAAGACTAGTTCAACCTAGAGGACGACACTAGAACCAACACTCTGTTATATGTTCGAATTTTTATTCTTTGGTTTAAGATTCATATCAGTAAACACAAATGAGGGAAGAGCATACTGGATTGCGTAAATAAGGCTAAGTTTTTTTTTTTTTTTTTTTTAGACTTGCTGAAGTCCACATCATTGATGTCAACTTCAGTAGAAATGGAACAAATTTTAAAATACCAATATTTATTTAATTTATATTTATTTAGTCAATTTTTTGGGAAAAAACTCCTCTTTTTTTTTATCACAGAAAGAGCAAGGAAACTGGGCCTAGTCTAGTCTGATGCATAGTATTTAAAATCTCGATCTAATTCTATTGATTTTATAATTTTACGATTCAAATTTATTAAAACAATTCCAATTCTAATTACGATCCTACATTACTATGTGAATAATATATAGTTAAATTTACTATAAAAAAAACTTTCTATATCTAAGTACAATTAAATTTTATTATTATGTAAATAATTTAATTAGTTTAATTATACTTTTATTAGTTTTTAATAATAAAGAAATAAATTGGACATAAATACCCTTCAACTGCGACAACAACTAAAATATTGAAAAAATCATATAAAATGTTATAAGAAATAAAAATGGAAATAAGACTATTTAATTATAAAATTTACATGAATTTTCTGCATATCCATTCATATATTGATTAATAATTCTTTTAAAAATAATTTATAAATTATATTTTCTCATTTTTTGTAAAAGTTTATGATTTTATGATCTGATTTCACCAATCTGATTCTGCTACCCTACATCGATTCTATATAGATTCCAATCCTATAAACTGCGGTCTGATGGACTACATGAAAGGAGAAATTACTTTTGGGAACCGAGGGAAAATCTACCAGGTGCAAAAGAAAGGCCAGCAATAATCCATCACATTAACTTCATAGCGATAGTATTTTAGCAAGTTTAGAAACGTAGCAATAGAGGTCATTTTGTATAATGGGCTCAGGATAGCTTTAGTCATCGAGATTGCTATAGTAGAATAGGACGAGTTTAGTAGCATATCAAATGGCTCAAAGGAAAGGAGGTGCAGACAGGAACTGGATCTAGAGAGCAACCTCCACAGCCTAATTACACAAGGATCAAATATTGCAATTCATGGAGACATGAAACAAAGACTTTGGAATTTGCATTATATAAAAAAGCAGCATGAGTTGATTACAATTTGGGCACTCCCTAAAGACAAGAAAGAATATAAAAGTTGCCTTGGCGGATGGCATTAGACTTGGAATAATTGAAGCACCAGAAGAAGCCTGGAACAAAGTAGGAGAAGCAGAATCTCAAGCTGTCATCAATTCTCTACAAAACAAAGTCTATCAGAAGTCCATCTCTTAAACAAAGTCTATCAGAAGTCCATCTCTTAGAAGACATTTTTGGAACTGTAAAAGTTCATTGTAATGAACATCAAAGGGAAGGCTTTCTTGCCATTGTGGACTTGTAACTTTAACATAACACATTTTACGGTAGTTGAATCTTTTGTACAGGTTTTATATTATTTTGGTATATTGTCATTGCTGCTTCTGGAAAAAACAATTTTTTAAAAAAAAGAATGTTTACATGATTATTTTGAATCAAGTATAAATTTAATTTATGCAACCATAAACTTGTAGACAAAAAGCGACAAGTGTGTTTCAAATTTTCATCCACCAACTCAATAAGTACAACTAGCCTCAACAAAAAAGAAATTGTTCAAGACCAGGACTCAAAAAAAAAAAAAAATGTTATTACACAATGTTCTTCCTCCATTCATCAACCAAAAATAGAAAGGACAAGAAGCCTTTAAGCCTTCCAATTTCACTAACAATAGTAAATTGGATGCAATTCACTTTACCTTGTTCTAGGTTGAAGCAAGATTAGTCGACAGGTATTCCACTCTCACAGTTCACAGAATCAATACCAATCTTACTCTTCCTCTTTTTCCTTTTGTGTGATCTTTATAAAGGAAATCAACTCGAAAACAAAAAAGAGGAAACCTCAGTCAGATTCATCTTGTGGAACTTCTCTTGATCTTTCAGAGGTTGACAGAGCGTTGAGATGCACATCTTCAAAATTTCTAGAACTTGAACTCTGCCCTTTCTTTACTTCAGCTTTCTTTAGAAGGTCAGGATATCTAAATGACTTTGAAGGGGATGTCTCAGGTGTGAGAACAATAGGCAAATTCCACTGATATGGTAAAGTAGGTAGATCAAATAATGCAGAAGGCACGCCAAAATTGTAGTTATACAAATATCCTGGCCAAGGGTGATCAAAATGACAAGTAGGACCATATTTGCATAACCCATATTGAATATAATAGGAGCAAACAGCTTGGCCCTGCATTTGAGAGAATGCGCTCAGGGACCAGTGGAAACACAATATAAATACTTCTCATAAATTACTCAACAAAGAGCACAGCCACTTATGATTAATATATGGAAATTTATCCTTCATTTTGCTCAAGCATTTTGAAAGATAATTTTGCACCATTTTAAATGCATTGGTTGATTCAATAAAATGGAGATGGCATGAAATTGATGCAGTAAATTGCTGTCAAAATTTAGAAGGATCAAGTCATCTGAACTCCATAAATATTTTAAGACTAAAAATGTGGAACAGCTAGAATCTAAACTTCAATCAAGATACGAACCATGACCTTAAATACATATAACAAAAAAAGATTAATCTACAAAATATACATGAGGGTGTCACAAACTGAAAGTCTGAAACTGCTAGAATCCATGGTTTATTCCAGATTAATCTACATAAAAGCCTACCAACTTTTAGCAAAGGGATATTGTTACTATCACACAAAATGACAGTCATCACCCAAAATGCCATGTGCCAATTCATTTTAGATTATTTTTCATCGCGACAATAAAGATAAATAAAAGTGAAAAAAACATACTTGTTTGCCCAAAAGTTACGGAACAAAAACAGAATTATCTCGCGATCATGAGCTACAACTATTGACATCAATCTACCATTTGATACCTAAACATGGTGCTTAATTTAATAAGTGCAGGTTTGGTAATGTAATACTACTCACAGGTCGAGAAGGTAGCCCCAGTGGGCCTAAGGAATTTGACATGATTGGAGCAACTGTATTGCTTGGGTGATGGTATTTACAGTCTAAACCATATTTGCATCTCCCAGTATTCACAAAATCACGGCATTCAGGTTGGCCAGGTCTGTCAGGTAGATGAGAAACCAAGGATGAGAACAGATGCACCTGACTATTAGAAGTTGGACTCGCAAGGACAGTGGTAACGGGAGATTGACTCATGATTCCCTGTAAAGAAACACAACAGAATGGAATTACCAGCTCAAAATATGGGAAACGAATCAACAGATGTACCCACCACTCAGTTTAGAATTTTATCCGTCATAGGTGTTAATGCACTTCTAGAAGATATAATGCCAAAAGATATATTAAAAAAAAACTCAATGTTTAAAGCCTAACATATTGTATAAGCGCAAAGCTTGAGGAATCAGCAAAAGAGAACATGTTAGAAGGACAAGAAGTGCCAGAGTTCTTAATCTTATTACATGAATTTCTAATAACCATTCATCCCCTCTACTTGAAATTTTTGGTTGTTACAACACGAGCATTCTCAGTTCTACTATGCTTTATGGTCCATGATACCTTTAGGAAAGTACATAATTTATAAATCGTTGCAAATCTATCTAGTTAAATTTGTTTTTCCTTTCGTTTTTTTTTTTTTTCAAGATAAAGCTTCTGAAGTTTCCATTAAAATCTGGATCTAGAAATCAAATTTCTTTTATTAAAGAAGGGTATAAATGAGACTTTATTTGGAGAGAAAGGAAGAATAAACATTTATGTGGCACTTTATTGAAGAACTGAAGCTAATTATGATAGCATTGCCACTTCTCATTCACAAGGAGAAATTAGTTCAAAGGATGGAAAACAACCATCCAAAATTTAATGCTGCTCAGCTTATAGCGAACCCAAGAAAAACTATGGTCCAAAGCTCAAAAATTGGGTAAAACAACTAGGCAACATCAAGTAAATATTTAATCATCCATAGCTAGCAACACAACCTGAGACTCGAAAGTGAATACAACCTCATAAATGCTTCAAATAAGTTGCTAGCTTCACACAATCCAAACCCCAACACCCCCTACCCTCTATATATAAAGAAACAATAACAGCAATAACTAAACCTTTATCTCACTATGTGAGGTCAGCTTTCTATTTAAACACATATTTTCATTTAAATTTAGACAATTCATGTCATTTTTAATAGTTTTTCCCTAAGTCTTTTTAGGTCTTCTATTTCTCCTTTTAGTTTGAGTTAATAATTTTTTTAGTCTCTAGGTATCGTAGTAGTACATCAGCTATATGGATCACATTTCACCATCGTTTTATATTAAAACAAATATTTTTGTTTAAGTTTAGACAATTTATGTTATTTTTAATAGTTTTTTCCTAATGCCTTTTAGGTCTTCTACTTCTCCTTTTGGTTTAAATTAATAATTTTCTAGTCTTTACATATCGTACTAGCACATCTAAGAATCTTGTACACATGTCCAAACCATCTTGAATGTGGTTTCTGTCATGTTCTCATCTATTAAGGCTACCCCTACTTTCTTTCTTGCCCTCTACAAACAATCAATTTCTTCATCGTTTCAGGACATTTCAGGACTTCGTGAACCCTGGAATTCTTTCATCATCATCACCTTTATCCCAAACTAGTTGAGGTTAGCGGTCGATGAACCCAAGAACATAAATCCATAAAATAAAAAACATATAATAAAATAAATAGATAAAAAAATAAATAAAAATGCTAAAACTATAAAAGGCAGTCATGACCATTAGAGTTTTGCTCTTCTACCACACTAATAGTTTTCCTCCACTCTATTCTACTACAAACCAGCAGCCAATCTATTTCCCACTCCACTAAATCTTGTTTTACTACTTTTCCCCACATAAATTTCGGCCGACATCTCCCTTTCTTCCCGTCATGCTCCTTATAACAAACTTCTGTTCTTACCGGTGCATCTATAGGTCACCGAAAAATATGCCCAAACCATCTCAATCTATGTTCTCTCATCTTTTCTGCCACTGGTGCTACTCCAATTCTTCATCGAATATCCTCGTTTCTTATCTTATCCATCATTGTCTTACCACACATCCACCGTAACATCCTCATTTCTACTACTCCCAACTTATGCTCATGTTGTCTCTTTGCTGGCCAACATTCGGCTCCATATAGCATCGCCGGTCTTATAGCTGTTCTATAAAATTTCCCTTTTAACCTAATTGGGATTTTGCACTTCACCATTTCATCCAACCTGCTCTGATTCTATGGTTTACATCTTCATCAATCTCTCCCCCTTTTTGCAGTATTGATCCCAAATATCTAAAAACATCTTTCTTAGGTGCCTCCTGTCGGAGCATACTCACAGAATCTACGTCATCGCGTCTTGCCGTGTCGAATTCGCACTTCATGTATTCAGTCTTATTTCGACTTAACGCTAATCCTTTTGACTCTAACGTGCTTCTCCATATTTCTAATTTAGCTTCTACCCCCACCTTAGTCTCATCAATAAACACAATATCATCTACGAATAACATACACCATGGCACCTCATCTTCGATATCCTTCGTCAACTCATCCATAACTAGGGCAAAAAGGTAAAGAATTGGAGCAAATCCTTGGTGTAAGCCTACTGTGACTGGAATTCTTTACTAGAGAAAATTTTAAAAAATTTGTAAAGGTGTCATCAAATTCTAAGCAGTTTCATGAACTGGGATCTGATATTCCAGCTGCTGTCCATATTAATTAATAAGAAAATTTGGTAAATCATGAAGCTAAAGCTTTGATCTAGTGTAGGGAGCTAATGAGAAGGCATTCCATCAATTCCCTAAAGATTGCAGGAATTGATGGCTAGGATTTTCAGTTCTATGCGGGAAGCGGGAAGCGGGAAGCGGGAAGCAGGAAGCGGGAAGCAAATGAGGAAGTAATGTAGGACTAATTTAGGACAATTGTATCATCACACAACCTTGCTAATAAATCCACCAGGATATGGCACTATTTCTAGTTGAAAATTATAATGAAATTGGAACCAAAAAATTATAGGCATACTTTGGCTTCCATTGCACCCAAACTCCCCAAAAATAGACAGCTTTCTCTTTGCTATGTTTGAAAAGAAAAAATGCAGATATAATGAAGAAATATTTTGGGAGTTTCCTGCTGTACCTCAAAAGAAGTAGGCTCTTTTAATCAGGTTACAGGTCCCTCCATGGACCTATAGCTCTCATGATTTTCAGTAGTTTCTAGAAGAGGTTTAATTTAGATGACAATATCCTTCAGTACTGTTTCTCACCAAATGATTCCAACTGAAAACTTGAGGCCGTCCAAGTATATATGCATGAATAAAATTTCGAGCTCTGTTTAAATGTAGCTACATTTTTAAGTAATTGCATAAGAATAGAACTTGTCAAACAGTGTCTATAATAGACGCTTTTAAAACCGAAAGTACAGCACTCCATTGACAGTGTATATTGACCTAACAGGAAAACCAGGGATGTGAATCAGTTAAATGGAAAGAATAACCAATCACTGCCAGGTGCTATCAACCTGCACATCCCAGATTTTATTTCAAGATGGGTGCTTCAACAAGAAGAAATCACCAACTTTTGGCCTCGTCAATAATATTGTCCAAGAACAGAAAGAGAAAGCAATAAAAGATTTGGTCAATATGATCTTTACCAGAATGTCATGTATAAGAATATTTTTAGAATAGAAAGCAACTTGTTCGAAGTGCAACCACAAAGCAACCAGAAGTGTTTAATTTTCAAATTTGAACTAATGGAGTATATCCTGCAAGATACTGTTTAAGAATAAGATAACGAACTTGGCCAAAAAAATATATATGTGATTGTTAATAATACAAAAATTGCAAAATAAAAAAGAAAAAGTAGCATCAATGCAACAATAAAAATATAAAATAAATAAAAGGCATTCGAGGCATCTTCATAAACTGTGCCAAGTACATGCATCCTAAAGAAATTGCTCCCCCCACCAGAACCAACATTAAAAAAAAAAAAAAAAAAGATTACCTTGAGATAGACAAAAGTTGAAATGGAATATTGGATTATCAAAGGCTCTGCAGAAAGTCAAAACAAAGTTTTACTAACCATGTATCTGCTCCAACCCTGAGGAGGCAGAAGAATAGGCATATGGTTCTGGGAAACTTGCGAGGACGGATTACATGCATATGTTGTCTTCAATGCTGAAAAATCTGAAAGTCCACCCATGTAAGAGACACCAGAAGGGGTTAAAGTTAAGGCATTAGTTCCATAGGTAGTATCTGCTGTGACAGGTAAACTATTTCCAGCAGATGTGGGTTGTGGATGGTCGAACTTGCACATAACTCCAAATTTACATGTACCATTACGCATATAATAACGACACTGCTTTTCTTCCTGAGGAAATGCATTTATTTAAAATTTCACCCATCAGTACAAAAGGCATGTGAACTACCGTACGCATGGAATCTTGAAACACTTGAGAGCCTGAAAACATAAATTGTATAAGATGGAAGGACCTATATGACAAAATTTAAAAGCACCTGCATAGGTAGTCCCAAAATGTTCAACAATAATGGTTCATGCTGTCTATGCTGTGGGTGATGATATCTACAAGTTGATCCAAATTTGCAGGTACCTGTCTTAAGATAATACTGCAGAAAAGGCACTACGATCCATGAGTTTAAGCACAGTAAATCTCACCAAGACACCATAAACTAACAGAAGTGAGCTGGTAAATCTTATAATTCTTAATAAATAACTGACACATCTATCTAGGATTCCTAAATAAACAAACATTAAGCACTGGACATTAGCCTGGATCATTTCAGTGCTCAATAGATCTGTGTTTAATCATGTTCATGTCATTAAACATAAACAACAGTAGGATAATCTCAAAAATAAAGAATGAGAAGTAAATATAAATTGACAATCACTAGTTGGTGAAATTTTCCGCAAGCCAAGGGGCAAATAAAATAGCATCTTAGGTTGATTGGGAATTAATAATTTGTGAATAGATAATTAAATTCTTGGGAGGATATGTAGTTGTTTTGGAGGCATGAGCCAACTACAGAAATCCCATGCATAAATATTGGAGCTGATAACTTAGCCAAAGAAAGAATCTGCTGAAAATTCATTGCCTAAGAGTTCAATGAAGTGATTCTGTACTCTTCTGGCTTTAAAAAAAAAAATGAAAGAAAGATTTTATGTCAATGACAATCACAACTTGTTATGAGGCCTGACCAAATGCAGCATCTGTTCTTGTATATTGATGAAGTCCAGGCTCAACCAAGTAGTCAACGGAGTACAGAGCATAAAAACAAATGCTAGAAAAGGAATAACACTTGCCACACGGCAATTATTTCAAATACCATATGAATTAAAGAATCTATTGACCATAAATAATCATTAGATCATCTTAGCCATCCTTCCACTCACAATTCAAAGCTAACTAAATCCACTAAATGCCAGCCTGACAATGCTTTAACTTCAGTCTCTTGCACTGGAGTTCTGAGTGTTCATATAAGATGAAAGCTTGGCCAAAGATCACTTTGTTCTTTGAGATTTCTAGCCATTCAGCCAGTTTTGTTCATACTAGAGTTGTTCAAGCAATCTAAGGAGGCTTCTATTCCAAAATGTTAATCAAGTCCAGAGTTTTTCTTATGCATGGATTTAAATTATAAAGTAGGGATACTTCCTGTTTGCATTTTGACATTTGTTACCATAATTTCAGCCGTAAAGGTGATCAGTGTCCAATTTTAATATTTCTAAAGCTGCAGGGCTGTCAATCTGTCTTCTTCCTCTATCAGTTTGTTCCATTTCAACATCTTAATCGAAACTTGAAAGTTCTCTTTTAATCAGAAGCTTGCGTATCGATACTCCATGTATTTGGATGTTTTAGTTTTGTAAGAAAATGCAATTATTCTAGACAAAAGATGTGACTGCATGGTGACTTAGAATAATTGCATTTTCTTTCGCCGGTATGACTTTGATTCCTGAACTATAACTCATAAAGGATGAAAGAAATCTTTTTTCTGAACTAAAACTCAGAAACAGTGAGAGCAACCCTGTTTTATTAGTATTGATAATAGAGAAAATTACATCACCATTCCATGCCCATTCTACGCTCCACTAAACAGTGAACAACATGAACTAATAAGTGTAATGGATGATTCCCACCAGCAAATATACAATAACCAGTTGTAGATGTTCTATCATGAAGAGATTCTGCCCAATTAAGATCAAAATGCACCTCAATCTACACGACTGATCAGGTAGAGCCCAAAATTGGACACCTTTAAGATATTGATGTCTCAAGGTTCAGATCAATGCATGCCAATAACTAGTCCTTGGAGAGTTTAGAAATTGACTCATCAAACTAACAACAAATGTAATTCCAGGTCTAGTAACGGTCAAATAGTTCAGCTTTCCTAATAACAGGCCTATACTTATGAGGATCTATCAAAAGGTTCTCCCTGTTCAAGAATTAGTTTAATGTTCGGGTCATTGAGATATCAGAAGCTTTGGATCCTTATAGCCTAGTCTCACTAAGTTAACATCTTCTTGCCAATAAAGGACTTCGATACTTTGAGGCCGGTCAAACATAAAAATATTGCAACTTAACTAAATATTTTGATTCAAATTTCCTTTACAAAAGCACTTCAGCTCATTATGGTTCTGTACATCATCCCTCATAATAACTATATTATCAATAAACACAATCAAGAAAATTCTCCTGCCCTGCCATTAGTATGTCTACTAAAACACAGAATTATCAACACCACCCCGAGTAAGACAAACTAATGAGAATGTTAGTAAAAATCTTCCAAACCATGCACAAGGGACTGTTTTAGGCCATATGGAGATTGGTTTAAACAGCATACATTTTGGATTCCTGTTAGCAACAAATCCAGGAGGTTACTCCATGTAAACTTACTCTTACGATTTACCATGCAATGAGGCAAGTTTAGTATCCAACTGATGTAAAACCAGTTAAAATTAGCTACTAAGCACAAAAGTTAACAGAAGTAAGCTTAGCCATTGGCAAGAAAGTCTCTGAATAGTCAAGGCCATGAACTATAGTATTAGTCTTTAGCAATTAGTCGAGCTGTCAAAGTTTCCATACACATCAGGATGAACTTTGACTGTACATACCTAATGATTGCCAACTATATTCTTGACAGGAGGAAGAGGATCCACTTTCCGTGGACGATTGGAGTGTAAATCATATACCTCTTGCATGCTAGCCTCCCACCAACCAAGATGAGATAAAGACCTCCAAGACGAATTATGGAACAGAAATAGAATGCAACAAGCTAACAAACAAAAAATATTTAGGTGATAGAAGTAAATGAGACAAAATCAGGGATTGAATGAGCTTCACAAGGACGCTTAACCTTCTTAAAGCAAAGCAATATGGAGATCTGAATCTGTGAATGAAGAATCTGAAGACATAGGATAAGGTGGAGGGCATGAATCTGTAGGTATCATAGCAACCATTGGTGCATGCATTGTAAATCATGACGATCAAGGCGAGACTTATTCATACTTGAGAGTTCTGGTAATGAAGATAAAAGAAAAATCTCCGTTTGGAAAAGGAAAGGAGTTAGCATATCATCGTAAGAGTGAGAGACAAAGTAGTAGGGAACATATTTATTGAATGTAAAATCAATAAAGACACAGGAAAAATTTATTGTTCCCCTTTTAGACCAAGTGTAACCTACCTTGCACTTGAGTGCATTAAGGAACCAATTTATTTAAACAAGGAGTGAGTTCATGAAAAAGACATGCAACGAAGAATTCATGGAACAGAGAAAAGGAGTTCACAAGGGAAAAGAACCAACAGTTGGATTCTTCCACTAACAACTAACGATGACATTCCCTTGCTTACATAACATGCAGACAGCATCAATCCGAAATATTTTTGGAGCACTCACAAAATAAGAGAGTTCAGGTCACTCCTAAAATATGTCTATTCTTTATTTCTGCATTTCCATTCTGTTGTGCGGTTTGATGACTGGAATATTAATCAACGATGTCAAATACTCGTGAGCATTATTACCGCAAACAATATTAACAGTCACGCCAAATGAAAAATGTTAAACTAATATGAAAACAAGTATCATCAATCCCAAACCCTATTCACCAACCTCTTAAATTATGATTATGTAGAGTATTCAACTATCCAACCACACCATCACGTCCAAAAGAAAGGCCACCACATGGCTACATTAGTATCAAATTACACAGACAAGAGGTAGATAGGATTAGAACACTGGAAGATATAGCTTAAATTAACCAATGGCAACAATAGTTGGCACCCTAATAAGGTAACATTAATCACTCGAAGTTCTCTAGCAGTCCTGTCAGCTAAAGACAGAAGTTCAGCCCATCTAGTGCAAACTTATCTCAAATCTTTGTAATCCTAATTAGAAAATAATCTGCACATACAGAGATAAAATGCATAGAAAAAATACTATATAATCAAGGCTCAATATTCACCAGTTCCTGCTATGGGGAAAGAAGACTTTATCTTATTTTTCTCCAGAAAAAAAAAGTAGCAAAAAATAAATAAATAGACCCAAACTCTTAATATCAATATTTACTTTTTCTGGACTATGAACCAACATATCCATCCAACACAAAAACTTATCTTCATAAGAAAGAAAATGTTTTTACCCTGCATTCAGGTTGCCCATCTCTTTCTGGGAGTTCACTCGCATCTTGAATCCCTGTACAAGTCATACCACCATATTACCATGTATCGGCAAACAATTATCTGAATGAACAAGTTAAGCATGTTGATACTCTCTGAAAGTTTCAATACTTGTCCAGAATAAGGCGGATGATTAAACCGACATCTGCTTCCATAAGCACAGGTTCCAGTCCTCAAATAATATATACAGTCAGGTTCACCAGGGCGATCCGGATAATCAACTTCATCCACTGCACCACATTTATCATTAATCTGGTCTTGAATTTTCAATTGCCCCATAGCTTCTACAGTACCCATAATAATCCATGAAAAAAATTTAAGAAAAATGGTACAGGGAAAAAGATAAATAAACTAGTTAAAATAGTTTTCTTAAAAAAAAATAAAGAAAGCGTACTCCCATTTCAGTTATTTCGTCAGAGTTTGATTACTAACATACGAACGGCAAGCAAACAAATTTATCCCATTTCTTCCAAGAAAATTCTTCTAAAAGTAAAACTTGTTACCTCCAAGAATCAATCCTCAGAGAAAAATATCAACATTGAAAAGATCACGATCAGCATTTCAAAGATCAGTATTATCATTCTGTGGTAGTAAGGATCATAGCTTTATTGCAGATTAAAACACCAACCAAAAACCCAAAATCACAACTTTCATATTTAGTAAAATAGCAACCAATCATCAATCACTAAGTAAAATCGGAAAACAAACAAAACCCACAAGTACAGGTTACAAACTTTGACAATCCTGAAAAAAACCCACAACCGATTCTCTCAAATTTACCCAGAAACTGAAAAAAAAAAAAAGGAAAAGAAACAAAAAATATTTACCGCTAAATGTTTCTTTTCTTGCAGAAAATTGGGAAGAATTAGACACTCCACCATTTTGCCGCTCCCCCATATTCTTCATCTCCTGGGACTACTTCCGTGCTTCCCAGATTAGGTTCAGTTCAAGTAGTGGAGAAGATTTGATCAAAAATATGTGATGATGGAATGAAACTGTACTCTGCAGGGAATTTAGTAGTTTTCAACTAAAACTGTACGTTTATAGTTTTGATTTTGATTTTTTTAATCATAATTCAAATTTGACTTTTTTTTATCTGTATTATACTATTTCTTGTGAAATTTTTCCTCAGGAAAATAAAGACCAAAAATTTTAATTTAATATAATCGTGTTTATTGAAAACTTTTATCCCTCATCCGGTCATCCCATTCGTGTGTGTATTGGTTATTGCATCCCGAAATTACATAAAAGGATAAAAGGAAATCGGTAATGTGCGGCTATTGGGAAGGGTATTACGGTAGTTTTGGTTTTTTTTTAATTCATTAATGGAAGCAGGGGAAAGAATCAGGCGCGAAAATCAGAGTATAACTTTCTTAATTTATTCGAAATTGTGAAAAATGATCGACGGAATGGAGGCGCGTAATTGGGTGGCGTGGGACA
Source organism: Gynochthodes officinalis (assembly GCA_020080225.1). Lineage (NCBI taxonomy): Eukaryota > Viridiplantae > Streptophyta > Magnoliopsida > Gentianales > Rubiaceae > Gynochthodes > Gynochthodes officinalis. The sequence goes on from CM034623.1 coordinate 24,084,425, forward strand.
CAAGCAGCTTGATCTGAGTCGTTAATCAGTCTGTGTTTTGATGGGTCCACAGGAAAGAATGAATATCAAAACCGTTGATTATTATTAGCTTAAAATGTATTAGATGGATTAAAGAGACAGAAGAAATTTTTACAGTGTCCGTACGGATCCAGTAAGTATGTGGGGCCCATTAGGCTTTTGGAGATTCCAACGGCGTTTGTTATTCGTCCCGTCAGTAATCAGGACGTTTCGACAACCTTGTCCACCGGTAACGGCCGAAAGTGTCGAAATAAAGGCTATGTTTTCATTTATGTAATAAAGTTGATTTTTTTGGGGAAAAAAATAAAATTTTCAAATATTTTTTTATTTTATTTGAAAAATTATATTTCCATCAAAAAATAATTTATATTATTTTTAGAAAAATTCCCTTCAATTTAGTTTTAATTTTCCCTCAAACCACTTTATTTTACAAAAAATTCTCAATAAAATTTTCATATATTATAATATAAAATTTTTAAATAAACACAATTCAAATATAACCAAAGTGGAAATAGATGTGAAATGATTGCTTAGCCATTTAGAATTTTTCTCATAGCTACTAAGGTGCAAAATTACCAATAATTATTTAATTAATTTATGAATAACCTTGTTAATTGCCTTTATCAAAATTCAAAAAAAAATTCTTTGTTTTTTCCTACACTCTCAAATGCTATGTTTCATTAATCATCCATTTAAGAAAAGTTAAAAATTTCTCAAACAAATAAAACACCCAAATAAATTTTTATTTTATTTCAAATTCAAGTTTAAAATTTAAACTTCCCATTAAATTCTCCTTACATTATTTTAAAATTTTTCCTTCCAAAACCTATTTTATTTTCCCTCAAAAATACTTTTTCTTAAAAAAAAAATTTCCTACAAAATTTTTTACACTTTTCAATAAAAAAAAATTTAAATAAAACATTATCCAACTATCGTCAAAACATTTCAGGTATAGAACCCAAAATGTTCTTTTTTACCTATACCCAAGACTTTCCCTAAGCAAATAGAAAAGAAACACTCCTAATCAAAATTAGATACACCAGCACTTATGCACTGTTTATTTCTTCTTGTTTGCTAGGGATGGCAACGAAATAAGTTTAGGAGCCGTTTGATACAAGGGTTTATGGGAGGGGGGGGGGGGGAGGGGGATGAAATGGTATGGACAAAAAATGAGTGTTTGGTTTGTAGGTTTGGGTTTGATTGGAATGGAATAAAGGTAGTAAACGTGGGTTTTCTTGACACTTGGGGATAGGGGTTGGGTTTTGGCGACGGGTTTAAAAAAAAATGTCGCCAACCTTCTACTCATCTCTTTCGCCTTCTTGTTGCCTTTTGTTGCTCTTCTTCCTCCGAAGCTTGTGACGACCAACCGATGAGAGTTCACCGTTTACCTTTCATCAAACATCCCCTCCATCATCTTCCCTTCTATAGGTTTGATTTTCTCAACATTAACAAACTTGCTTCATATTTCTTTACAAATTTGAAAAAGGTTTTGATTTCTCCAACAAATCGAGACTTTCCTGCGCCATTGCCCACTGGAGTCACTGTAAGTCAGCTCTGAATCTGCTATGCTATGCCATTGTTTTTTTCTTGTTATTTGGTTGTTTTTAATAATCTTTAAACTAGATTTACTATGAATTTGCTACACCATTCACTACAAGAAAATACCGAATTTCCGACGAACCTTCCGACGCCATTAACTGTTGGAAATTTCCACGGAACTCATTTAAAAAAGAACTACAGCATCATGACCTAAATTTCCGACGATTTCCATCGAAAAATATTTCCTAAAAATCCGCTTAAAGTTTTTAAAAATTTTTTAAAGATTTTCCGACGGAGGATCCGCTGAATATTTAACAAAATAAAAAAATTTAAGGAAAATATTGAAAATAAAGTATAAAAAAAATTCCGACAGAAGATCGGTCGCAAGTTCTTGCCAAAATTTAAAAAATTTGTAAATTTCCGGACAAAACCGAAATTTGAAGGAAAATAAAATATTTAACTTTCCACGGACTTCCATTTTAAATATTCAAAATAAAAATTTAAAACAGTTCCGACGGATAATCTGTCGGAAATTGTGTAAAAAGTAAAAAAAATTACTTTTTCCGACGGATATCCGTCGGAAATGTGACAGTACTTAAAAAAAAAAAAAACCCTCCTTTTTCCCCCCTCTCCCCCTTCCCCCCCCCCCTCTTTTTCCCCCTCCCTCTCTTTTTCCCTTCCCGCTGCCCCTCCCCCACATCCCAGATCTCCCTCCCTGTCGGCAGCCCCCATCTCCTCCAATAGTTTGGTTCTCCCGGCCTCTCCATCTCCTCTCAACAGATACTCCTTTTCTGCTAAAGTTTGTAACTTTTCTTTATCTCCTCTAACTTTGATTTTGGGGGTTTTGTAGGCTGTTTCATATTTTTAAATGGGTTTTGAATTTATGCTGTTGACATGTCAATTTTGGTATATTTGTTGCCTTTTCTTTTCTCGGGTTTTGTTCTGCAATTTTCGGGACTTTTGTAGATTTAGGTAATATTGGGGAGTTTTAATTGTTGCAGCAAGAATGTGCGGCTATGGGTAGTTTAACTACGCTGGCTCAATACAACCCATTGGATGAGCCTAGTCCGTTGGGACTGCGACTGAGGAAAAGTCCTTCCCTCTTGGAGTTGATTCAAATGAGGCTTTCTCAGGGGAATTCGCCCAAGGCTGCAATTCCTAGTAGAAGAGAACAGAAAGGGGCGGCTTCTTCTGGCTCTGCTACTGAGAAGCTCAAGGCTTCGAATTTTCCCGCAACGGTTTTAAGAATTGGGACGTGGGAGGTATGTATATTCGTAGTGATTTGGAGGTATGTATATTCGTAGTGATTTAATCTTTGAACTGAGCGACCCTTTAGTATGTTCTGAAATCGGCCGTATTTAAAATTGGTGTTTGGTTTTCAGCATGTTTGCTGTAAATGTGCCCCTTGATTGTTCTTAGTTGATGATATGATTATAGCAAGATTATTCCTGTGCTGGCCTTCATGCAATTAATATTGCCGCAAAGAGCTAAATACTAATGCAACTTGTGTTTCATAACTTTTAGTATGTCACTGGTGTGGGTTTGCTTTTGCATTGCTATAAAGTTTTCCTCTTTGGGTAAAATGCACATCCAAGACTAGCTTCATGCAATGACTTTGAATTTTTCTTCGTAATGGTTCTACAGGCCTTCTCATGATGGCGCTACGAGAAGCATTTGTTCTCTTCTTTGTTTTTAAATTCTTGTTAAAATGGAATTTTTTTATAATTTTATTAAATTTCACGGATTTCTGAAATTATTTGTTTCTTTTTTAAAATTTTATTTAATTTCGATGATATCCGTTTAAAACTATTTATTTTTAAAAATTTTAAATAATTTCCGGAAACTGAAATCGTAATTACTTATTTTTCAAAAAATTTAAATACTTATTTTTTTAAAAATTTTAAATAATTTCCTCGACGGAACTGTCGGAAAATATTTTTCCGACGGATCACCACGAAAAGTTTTTTATGCGACCATTATTCCGACGGATTGTTTCGACGGTTTTCCGCCGGAAATCTCAAATTTTCCGACCAATGGATTTGCTGGGTCGGAAATTGTCCGCTTAAAAATTAATTTTCTTGTAGTGATTGCCTAGTGGTCGATATTGTTTTTTTGATACCAAGGTCCACTAGAATCCTATGCCATCTTTGTTTTTTTGATGCTATGCCACTTTTTTTTCCTTTTCATTTGGTTGTTTTGATAATCTTTAAACTGAATCTACTCTGGATCTACTACGCCATTGCCCAGTGGAGGATGTTATTTCTTTGATGCCAAGGTCCACCCGAATCCTGCACTTTGTATCTATCCCATCTCTCTCTCTTGTGCATAAAGATATCAACTTTTTCACTTGGTTGGTGTAACAAAGTCTGTAGAAAACGAGTTGAAAATTTTCCTTTCTTTTAAGTGGCTTGTATTTGGTTAGCCTAATATATTTTTCATTTTAAATGATGAAATTACTTGTTTATACTTCTTAAAAAATCTAGTTTGGTGCTTTATGATAGGGAGGGTAAGAGAATATCTTATCTAGGCTTTGGTTCATTAAATTGAAACTTGAAATGCTAGATATGGATGAACTCATTAGGCCAAATCTAGTTCCAAAGAGTATTGAATTATTCCTAGTTGATCCCATCTGAGCTAGTTTTTACAACAATGTAGTTGCAAAAATAGGAGCTGGTGTGGTTTCATGCTAGTTTTGATTGTTGTAATATAATGAACTAAGCATTTGACAAATCTCCTCTGTTCTATTTTTTTTTAACTGTTTTTTGCAAAAATGCAGTTGTTGATTTTTTTTTTTTTTTTTGGTTTATCAATTTTAGCTTTACTGTTGAACTTTTTGGGCTAAACTTTAGAAGCGTGAAATACACTAGATGGACTTTTGTTCTTGTATTGTAATTTTAGCACTTGTTTTTTGTCTTGTAATGCTTTTGAAATGGGATTTTTATGCTTGTTGGAGTATACTATGGGTCAAGATTATTTCTTCTCGCTTTTGCAAAATAAATGGTGGACATTTATGTAATTGTTTAGTAATTTTTTTTTTTTTTTGAAAATGTAGAACACAATGTCTACGCTGCCACTAACTAATAGAAGCATAGACGTGAGCGCAACATTCAATTTTTGCATATATGGTAGCTACTTTCAACTTGGTTTATGTGATTTGAGGCAATTAATGTCACTTAATTTACAAATTGTGTATCCTCGACAAACCAAAGAGGAGAGAAGGAATTGGAGGTTATATTGATGTTTAGATTGACCAAAGTGTCGGATACTACATGTATTAGTGAGCTTTGATGGATAGGCTCACATTCGAAATTTTGTGAAATGGCACGAGATATTGGAGGCGATGTGATACAAAAACATGTCTCTTAATGAAATGGTTGCTCTGCTCATATATGTTTTCGCCACCATAAGAAGAATAGAGCAATGGGGATGCTTTTCTATCTGAACTGAAATCGTGAGTCACTTTAATAGTATTCTCCTAGCCATATTGAAACTTCACTTTGTGTTGCTAAAAATCGGAACCCATTATAGAAGATTGTGAAATGATCGTGGAGTTGTTTCAAGGTAGATTCGATACAACAACATATTTAAATTGACTTTTCTCATTGCTATTTGACTTCATATTTGTTTATTCCTATTGAAAGTGGTTGCCTAGGTGCATTAGATGGACGTTCATAAGAGTTTCTCCACTATCCGAGAGAAACCACGCTATCGATGACAAGGCACACATTGCAACGAATGTGTTAGGGTACGTGATCCTAACATGCTATTCATTTATGTTCTACCGGTTGGGAAGGGTCCGCATTATAGTTGAGTGCTTCGAGATGCCATTTGTCTTACCGATGGACTTAGAGTTCCCAAGGTATGATGCAAGTTACTAATGATTATAATATAATCTTCGCATTATCCGAATAATTGACCTCATATTTGTATTTGTTATATTGAAGGTTGCTATTATTCGTAGATTCGATATTGCAATGCGGATGAATTTCTAGCACCCTATCGAGGCCAACGATATCATCTAAATGAGTTTGTAGGGCATCGACTGCACGGTTGAGGAATATTTTAACATGAAACACTCTAAGGCTAGAAACGTGATTGAGAGATGTTTTGGGTTACTTAGTACATGGAAAATCCTTGCATCTCCTTCTGCTCTTCCCAATTGAAACTCAAGTGAGGATAATTTTGGCTTCTGTCTTCTCCACAATTTGATTAGAAAGAACATGTCCTATAATCCACAAGAGTTGGAACCTTTGCAAGAGGAAGAAGATGGATCAATTGAAGAAAATTATGTCACATCCATTACTCCATCCGAGGAGTGGACCAACTTTAAAAGTGATTTGATGCTCTTCCCAATTGAAACTCAAGTGAGGATAATTTTGGCTTCCTGTCTTCTCCACAATTTGATTAGAAAGAACATGTCCTATAATCTACAAGAGTTGGAACCTTTGCAAGAGGAAGAAGAAGATGGATCAATTGAAGAAAATTATGTCACATCCATTACTCCATCCGAGGAGTGGACCAACTTTAAAAGTGATTTGGCCAATGAGATGTTCAATAGTTGGAGGGCGAGAAGGACTATGTTAGATGATGATTTGGACTAGGCTCTTGGATTATGCATTTGCCACATAATTCACCTTTGTGTGGGTTTTAATTGTTTATGTAATTTAGTTGAAATGATTTATGCTTCTGTGTATTAGAGAGATTGCCACTATCCGTAATTTTTTATTGAATGTGATGAGTCTTTGTTCTATTGTTGTTTATTTTAACTTCTATATGAATGATTGATGTGTCTTTGTTATATTGTTGTATATTTTAACTTCTACATGGATTATTGATGTTATGTTCTAATCTAACTTATTTTAACTCATATTATTCATAGATGGATCAAAGTTCAACATTGACCGGTCGTGGACGCAGCAAGGTGTTTTGGTTCGAAGAAGAGGTTCAAATCTTGATCCAAGTGCTCCAAAAACTTGCATGTGATCCCTAGTGGAAGACGGATGGGGGATTCAAAGCTAACTACATAGTGGAGGTGCATAGGCGTATGGTCGCTAGACTCCCGCAATTCCAAAAACAAGTCACTCCTCACATTGAGTCCAAGATAAAATGGCTCAAAACCAAATTCAATGTCATTAACGACATGTGTAGGGAGAGTGGATGTACTTGGAATGATGTGGATAAGAAGATTGAGTGCGAAAGGCAATGGTTCGATAATTATAAGCAGGTAATTCATTTTAATTGCAAGTTCTATATGGATTTTCACAATATGTAACATTGATGATGTTGCCTCATATATTTTGTCATTCCATTGTAGACACACAAAGAAGCATAGTGATGAAATCCTAAGGCCGAGACAACTACAACTCCACATGAAGCCGACCATGAAGCTAGGCATCCACACTTAGATTCTTTGCAAGGGATTGGTGGTCCTATTACAAGGTCAAGGACTAAGAGAATGCAAGTCGCCTCAATCTCTTTCATAAATGAACCCATGGAATTCAAACTAAGGTAGCAAGGAAGACTTCCGAACTTAGCTCATCATTTGTCATTCTAGTCATCCATGAAGAATCAAGAATGAAGGATCAAGTGTGGTTGATTTTCACTTGTGTAATTAATATCCTTAGACCACTTCTCATCACAATCCAAGTTCGAATTTGGAAGGTTGGCAATTAGTTCAACACTTGTCATTTTACTTAGTATTGTAAATGATGAGCCAAGTGTTGTTCATTCTTCATGATCAAGTTAAAGAAGCTTCCAAAATGGAGTAAAGAAGTCTAAATTTGGCCAAGGCCATGGTGATTAAAAGAATTACAAATCCACAAAGTTTAATAGGAAATTCCAAGCAGTAATTCAGCCAACACACTTGGATTAGTTTTAGACAACTACTTGTTGTTTTATTTTAACTTCTATATGAATGATTGATGTGTCTTTGTTATATTGTTGTATATTTTAACTTCCATGGATTATTGATGTTATGTTCTAATCTAACTTATTTTAACTCATATTATTCATAGATGGATCAAAGTTCAACATTGAAAGAGCGAAGAAGGTGTTTTGGTTCGAAGAAGAGGTTCAAATCTTGATCCAAGTGCTCCAAAACTTGCATGTGAGTTCTAGTGGAACTTGGATGGAGTCTTGAAGCTAACTACATAGTGGAGGTGCATGTTTAAGCTATCTTGTTGAGTTTCAAAAACAAGTCCTCACATTGAGTCCAAGATAAAATGGCTCAAAACCAAATTCAATGTCATTAACGACATGTGTAGGAGTGGATGTACTTGGAATGATGTGGATAAGAAGATTGAGTCTTCACAAGTTGGATGGTGTCTTATAAGGTAATTCATTTTAATTGCAAGTTCTATATGGATTTTCACAATATGTAACATTGATGATGTTGCCTCATATATTTTGTCATTCCATTGTAGACACACAAAGAAGCATAGGGCATGTGGAATTTTCGGTTTCCATATATGAACCAACTAGAGTTGGTTTATGGACGTGATCGGGCTACGGGGGTTGTAGTAGAGAGCTTTAGAGATGCTATACGCAATATGGAGATTTGCCCAACACAAGAGGATGGAGGAGCAAACAATGCAATGAACTTATCAAGTTCAAGTGACGAAGAAGCCAGAAATGAAGAAGACACCTCTTCACGTGTGACCCCAAGCTCAACAAACACCAATGCTTTAAAGAGGTCCTTTAAGATGAAGCAACCGATGCAAGCCAAATGAAGAAAGTCTACCACACGAGATGATAGGGAGTCACAAATGGATAAGCTAAATATGGAATTTCAATAATTTGTTGAGGGATTTATGATGAGAATCAAATATTCATAAACTTAACTATGTGTTTTTCATGTTTTTTCACAGGTTTCATTGAGATATGCTATGTTTATAAGAGAAATCACAGTGTACTTGTTGATTCTCATCTTTTGCTCTTTTTGTAGGAAAAAGGGGAGAAAAAAATTAGCCATCTTCCGAAATTCATAACTCTTGATGCAAATGTCCAAATGAGATGATTGAAGATGCTATGGAAAGCTGAAAAAGAGAGCAAAAACTTTCATGAAGAAAGTTTTCTCAAATTCTAGAAGCAAAGGGACCAAAACTGGACAAAAGCAAAACAAGGCGCGAACCAAAAAAGAATGTGGACAGAAATTCTGAACCACCGCGGCGGTCAACCTGCAACTGCAAATGTGGAATTTGCATTTTGAGTCCCGCATGTTTTTGAAGCTTCACAATTGTTCCCCAATTCCCCTACTTGTATAAATACCCCATTTTGTGTAGAAAAATAGAGATTTAGAGAGTTAGGGTTAGTTTTAGATATTTTCCATATTCTCCCTAACTCAAAAAACGGGAGTTCTTTTGGGATTTAGGGTTTGGCTCTTGTGGCTAAGAAAACTTCAATCTTTGGAGCTAACCTTGCTTGTAAAGTGTAGGATTTGGTTGGAATCACCACTCTTTTGATTAAGGGGAGTATTTCTTTCAATTCCTTGTGCTTTTAATGATTATATCTCCTTGTGGTTGTTGTTTGCTTGAAGCCATGAGTGGCTAAATTGCCTTGGGTGATTTTTGGTGCTTGATGTAAGGGTTAGATTTATTTTGATTCCTTGTGGGTTACAGAGTGATGGGCTGGCATTAATTAAAGTCTTCCTACTTGTATTAAATGAATGACATGCATTGAATGTGGCCACATTTAGTGTGTGTTCTTTGTGTTTGTGTGTGTTTTAAGACATGCATGAATTTAGGCCAAAAGTAGGAAGAACTACCTAGCAGTCACTAAATTTAGGTGTTTGAGACAAGAAATAACTGCCACATGAGCTTAATTGTGCATTAAAATTGTGTGGAGGCAATAGGTTTTAATGTGCACAAGGTAGAAGTGAGACCGAAAGGAGATCTTCTACCCTTTAATTCCATTGAGACCGAAAGGAGATATGGAGTGAAAAATATGTGGCTTTCTTAGATTAAATACTTAAATTAGGGAATGTGAAGTAGTTGGCTAAAACATCTAGGGCTAAAATTGTGCATTAGAGTTGTGTGGAAGCCATAGGCGCTAATGTGCATTAGGTAGGGATGAGACCGAAAGGAGATTCCCCATTCTACAATTCCGATGAGACTGAAAGGAGATTCGGAGCGAATGGATGTAGTCACTTAGTTGTGTTGCCCTAAACTTGGATGCCTTTGGGAGTCGAAGTAGCCTACTCTTGCATTGAACCCAAGGATCACCCTCCTTCCTCAATTGCGTGTTTCTTTCCTTGTTTTTTTCCTTGTTTTAGTTGAGTTGTTTAACTTAGCATTTAGATTCTAGTATTCCCATTTATTTGTTTACTTTTATTCATGCTTCTTAGTTAAAGACCACTCTTTATGTCATTGCATTAGGTAACATAGATAGCAAATGATTGATTGCACTTAAATTCTTGTTTTGTCCCCTTCCCTGTGGAAAATGATCCGTAAACTTTACTATAATTGATTAAGTGAGGTTTAGGTGTAAATTTGTGTGAGTTTGAGCTATATTTTGATACACTTTTGCACATACCAAACTGCTCACCAAATTTTGGCGGCATTGCCGGGGAAGGGCAACGGAACCAAGTTTTTAAATGTTCTAATTGTTTGTTAGTTTTGTTTTTTTGTATATATTTAGAAAAGACCTGTTTGTGTTTGAGTTTTAGCTTTCTTTTTTTTTTGTGGTGCATGCCCCACATTTGATCTCAAAAACGTGCGGAATTCGCCCTTGATTTGGAACTCGAGAATACCTTGAGAAGAGAACAAAGAAGAGTGGAACCAAATACAATGGTTGAACAGGGACAACAAGAAGGACAGTTGTTTGGGGAGTTCTTTGAGTCGAGGTTCAACAACCGTGTAGGTGCTTGCCCGGTTGAAGCTGAGAGCTACCAAATTCCGCCCCAACTCATTAGTTTGATTCAGCAAGGAGCGATATTTCAGGGATTGGAGAATGAGGACCCCAATGCACACATCAAGGCTTTCCTCACCCTATGCAACACCTTTAAACTGAATAATGTGCCATAAGATGCCATTCGGCGGATCCTCTTTCTATTCTCTCTCCGCAGTCACGCCATGTCATGGTATGATGCAGTTGGCGGTGGCCAAATTGAGACTTTTGAGGAGCTATGCAAGAATTTTATCACGAAATATTTCCCCCCTCAAAGATGGACAGTTTGAGAATGGCCATCCACTAGTTTCGGCAGTTTGAAAGAGAAAGCTTCGGTGAAGCATGGAAAAGGTTTCAAGAAATGCTAAAAAGGTGCCCAAACCATATGATGGAGGAGGGATACGAATTGCAACTATTCTATAATGGGCTTACCGCGAAATCAAGAAGCAATGTGAATGCTAGCGCCGGGGGTTTGTTGAAGGATAAGTCGGTCCAAGGCGTACGAGATTTGTTCCAAAGGATAGCTAACAACGATTGCTTAGGGCCTAACACTAGAGAGTTGCCACCAAAGAGACAAGGGAGATTACTAAAGATGGATGCCAGCACAAACATTGGTGCTCAATTGGTTGCACTAACCAACAAGATTAATTCATGGGAGGCGAGGATGAATGGGAAGCCGGTCTTAATATGTGGACTTTGCCAAGGAGACCACCATATGGATCAATGTGACTTGGTCAGGACTGAACCCGTCAACTTCATGAAGAATTTTGGGCAACAAGGAAATTTCAACCAAAATTGGGGCAACAAGGGCACCTATCAAGTAGGAAATCAAGGTTGGAACAACCAAGGAGGTGGCTAGAATTGAAGCAATCAAGGCAATCAAAGTTGGGCCAATTTGGGGCCATTGTTTTCTAACGCATCAAGGTAACCTCTAGGTTTTGGGAATCAAATGAATAATCCCACAGATAGAAAACTGAATTTTGAGGAAATCATGATGAAGAAGCTTGAAGAAATCCAATTGGATGTGAGGAGTTCCACGCGGAGGACGGAGAAGACTTTAGAGGACCATTCAATGAGGTTGAACTTGCATGAGACCACAATAAAGAATATTGAGATGAAGCTGGGGTAGTTGGATAATGACATTCACCATAGACCCATGGGCGCGCTTCCAAGTGATACCGAAGTTAACCTCAAGAGCAAGGAGCAATGCAATGCGGTAACCCTTAAAAGTGGAAGAAAATTGGCGTTAGAAGGAAGTGATGTTAAAGAGAATGAAATGGCCATGAAGAAGCTGAGATGGAATGGGCAGTTTTAGAGGAAAATCAAGAAGGTGAAGTTGTGCCAAAAGGAGAGAAAAGTAAGGGAGGTCGAGACAAGGAAGAAAAGGGCCACCTAGTCCTTACAATTTTAAAGACATACCACCACCACCACCTCCATTTCCGCTTAGACCAAGGAAGAAAGCGGAAGGAAGCAAGCATTTCAAAAGGTTCATTGAAGTGATGAAGAAAATCCAAGTGAACATATCCTTGGTAAACCTGCTCACCAACATTCCCAAATACTCCAAGTTTCTTAAGGAGTTGATCTCGAACAAGGAGAAGCTAGAAGACAAAGGGGTGATCGCCTTGAGTGAAAAGTGCATTTGCATCATTCGCAAGGATTTGCTTATTCCTAGGAAGATGAAGGACCCTGGAAGCTGCACCATCCCATGTGACATAGGAGCAAGGCATTTCTCAAAAGCTTTGTGTGACTTAGGCTCGGGAGTGAGTCTAATGCGGCTCTCTATAGCTCAGAATATTGGCATGGGGGATGAAATGAAGAAAACCCACGTCACTCTTCAACTAGCAGATAAATCTTTGGTGAAACCTAATGGTATTCTTGAAGACGTGTTGGTGAGGGTGGATAAGTTCATTTTTCTGGTGGACTTCATAGTGTTGGATACAGAGGAGGACGAGGAGGTGCCCCTAATCTTTGGACGACCATTCCTAGCGACTGGAGATGCAATCATTGGGGTGAAGGACAAAACTATCACTTTCCGGGTCAATGGAGAAGAGGTCGTGTTCAATGTGAATTATGCCATGAAATATCCAAAGGGGAATCTAGACTGCTTCTGGGTAGATGTGGTTGATGAATGTGTTGGTGAAACTTTGAAGGAGGGGTGGTGTCTTGACTCTCAAGCAATGGGGGAAATTATTCCCTCCAATGTTCCCTTTGAGTTTGATGAAGAAGATAAAAGAATAGATGGACAGCTTTGTGAGATGGTTGAGAATTGTTTTGTAGATGAGTCCATTTATGAAATAGTGGGGGAAGAACCTGAAGTTGTTGAAGTCAACCAAGTGTTGCCGGTGGCCAGTGGTAAGAATAAGCTGAAACCGTCCGTCGAGGAGCCGCCCAAGCTTGAGTTGAACCCTTGCCCCTTTATCTGAAATATGCGTTTTTGGGAGACCATGAAACGTTGCCCGTGGTGATATCATCATCTTTGGAACTTGAACAGGAAAGAATGCTTTTGGAGGTTTTAAGCACTTTCAAGGAAGCCATTGGGTGGACCATTGTGGATATTAAGGGTATCAGTCCCTCGATTTGCATGCATAAAATGTTGTTGGAAGAGGATGCCAAACCTGTGAGGGAAAGACAAAGGAGGCTAAATTTGTTGATAATGGAAGTTGTGAAGAAAGAAGTGGTAAAGCTGCTGGACTTCGGGATAATTTTTCCTATTTCGGATAGCGAGTGGGTAAGCCCAGTCCAATGTGTTCCGAAAAAAGATAGAATGACTGTGATCATGAATGAGGACCAAGAACTGATTGTCACAAGAATCGTGAATGCTTGGAGGGTTTGCATGGACTACCGGAAATTAAACAAAGTCACAAGAAATGACCACTTCCCCCTGTCGTATCTTGATCAACTCCTCGATCGATTGGCCGGATGTTTCTTCTATTGTTTCCTAGACGGTTATTCCAGGTATAACCAAATTTCCATAGCCCCAGAAGATCAGGAGAAGACCACTTTTACCTGCCCGTTTGGTACTTTTGCTTTTAAAAGGATGCCTTTCGGGTTATGCAATGCCCTGCCACCTTTCAACGATGTAGGACAGCTATTTTTTCTGATATAGTGGAAGATATCATAGAAATCTTCACGAATGACTTCTCAGTTTTTGGGGATTCTTTTGATGTTTGCCTCAATAATCTCAAGTGGGTGCTATAAAGGTGTGTTGATACGAACTTGGTGCTACACTGGGAAAAATGTCAGTTTATAGTGCAAGAGGGAATCGTGTTGGGTCACAAAATTTATTCTAAAGGCATGGAAGTGGATCAAGCAAAAATTGAGGTGATAGAAAAGTTGAGCCCTTCTACTTCAGTTTGGGGAATTAGAAGTTTTCTTGGCCACGAGGGCTTTTATAGAAGATTCATCAAGGACTTCTCCAAGGTAGCCAAGCCGTTGTGCAATTTGTTGGAGAAGAACGTGGTTTTCGATTTCACTGAAGAGTGTATGAAAGCATTTGAAACGTTGAAAATGAAGCTTGTGCATGCCCCTGTTATTATCACGCAGGACTGGACTCAACCCTTTGAAATTATGTGTGACGCAAGTGACCTAGCTGTGGGGGCAATCCGGGGCCAGAGGAGGGAACGGCTTTTCCATGCTATATATTATGCTAGCAAGTTGTTGAATGGGGCTCAATGCAACAATACAACTACTGAGAAAGAAATGCTAGCGGTGGTATTTGCATAGGATAAATTCAGGCCATACATATTTGGGGCTAAGGTAGTGATGTATACTAACCATTCCGCACTCAAGTACCTTATGCACAAGAAGGAGGTAAAACCCAGGCTTATCCGTTGGATGCTTCTGCTGCAAGAGTTTGATTTGGAGATCAAAGATAAGAAAGGGACTGAAAATCAAGTGGCAGATCACCTCTCTAGAATTGAAGATCTTAAATTGGGTGAAAAAGATGCTCATGTATTGATCAAGGACTCTTTTCCGAATGAGCAAGTGTTTTTGATAAAAGCATGCGGCTTGAGCATAGAAGACTGCGAGGTGTTAATCCAAGTGTTCAAGGTGAATGAATCCATGGCACGACCTTGGTACGCTGACATCGCCAATTGTGTGGTTTCAAGGAAAATGCCCCCAGATTTTTCTCAGCAACAAAGGAAAAGATTAATGCATGATGCCTCATTGTATTTATGGGATGATCCTTTCTTGTTCAAGATGTGCCCAGACCAACTCATTAGAAGGTGTGTGCCGGAAGTGGAGCAAGAGCCTATATTGGAGAAATGCCATGAGTCCCCGTATGGAGGCCATTTCAGTGGAAAGAAGACAGCTTTGAAGGTTTTACAAAGTGGTTTTTATTGGCCTTCGCTCTTCAAGGACGCTCATATATGGTGCAAGAAATGAGAGCATTAGTCAATGAAGAAAATTGTTGGACATAGTAAGCATGGAATTTGTAATGCATGTCTTTTGATTCCTTGTATTTTCAGGAAAGTTTTGCATATTAAATGGTGTTGTTACAATGCACATCAATGAGGAGTGTTTGTGAGATGTAGTGTATTGATTATGACGCGGTTGCGAGTAAATGTAGTGCTCCTAGTCTTCTCTAAATTCATAGCATTTCACTTCACAAACTTGAAAGATGACTTAGGCTTGTTGTTTAGTCTTATTTATGAGATTTACAATCTTGTTGACTAATTGCCAATCCGCTATGAAAATGCTCTTAGGGGATGTCCCTTAAGTGAACTCGTATGAATGTTAGAAGTATAAAAAGCCACAAAACTCTTGGCATAAAAAAAATGGTATAAATGAGTGAGGAAGTAACCTGAGCGGAATGTCATGATCATGGTTATTAAACTCTCGATTTTACTCATACGTTTTTCCGATTTTACGAGTCAAAACCAAGTGTCCAAGTCAAAATGTAGGTAAAATCTTAAATGGGGTGAAATCTTACGATTTCACATTCCGGAACTTAGAATCTTACGATTTTACAATTTGATTTTACGATCCAATTGCTCCAAAAGAAAATGAATGACTTGGTTTTTGTGATGTACAATTTGAAGTTGAAGGATAAAAAAGTTTGAAATTTTAAAGAAAGCTTTGATGATCTAGCATCTGATGATGAGTGGATAACTGAGAACCTTAATGATAATGATGATCCAATTGAAATTAATCCTTTGCATGTTCTTAATAGTGCAGGTGCTCCTAGTGAAGACAATTTGAAAGACAATTTGGCTTTAGATGCTAGTGGCAGTGGTGCAACACTTAATGAACCCATAAATCTTTCTAGGTGTGATTGATAATATTCTCTAAATGAAATTTGTGTACTTTTATAAGTTTAAATAGGTCTATAATTTATAAATTTAAGATATATTATATATAATATATTTATTAAATTATTTTTCATAATTGGTAGAATCTTACGATTTTACGATCCGATTTTACGATTCGATTTTTTGAACCCTCTACCGATTTTACGTAAAAACTCGATTTTAACAACCTTGGTCATGATGGTTGCTTAAATGTGACGAAGATTGCCCAGATGGCAGTATGACAACTTAGGGAAAAGAGGGAATAAAGAGTTTTAAGGATTTCAAGGAAGTGAAATTTTTCTGTGCAACTTTAGGGCATACTAGTGGCATGATTTTGTGACTTCTACTCAATTCTTGCATTGCATTATTCATGAACATCTTCCTCCATCACACAAACACAACATTTAATGTGTGAATATTAGTACACAGAAACAGGAAAAAAGGGTCATGCATTGCATTAGTACATGCCAAAATTGTCTAGCCCCAGAGACGGCAAGATGTTTCCATTTCTTATAACTCTTAATATGCATTCTTCAGTAGAATGAGGCAACGAGTGGATGCCTAATTAAGCCGGTGCTTGCCACCATCAAGAAAATTAATTTGGCTAATCTAACTATGCATGATCTCAATGAATGCATTCTAAATATTGTTGCCATGCGTAGCAAATTGCTTGAGGACAAGCAATGGTTCAAGTTTGGGGGTATTTGATGAGAATCAAATATTCATAAACTTAACTATGTGTTTTTCATGCTTTTGCACAGGTTTCATTGGATATGCTATGTTTATAAGAGAAATCACAGTATACTTGTTGATTCTCATCTTTTGCTGTTTTTGTAGGAAAAAGGGGAGAAAAAAATCAGCCATCTTCCGGAATTCATAACTCTTGATGCAAATGTCCAAATGAGATGATTGAAGATGCTACGGAAAGCTGAAAAAGAGAGCAAAAGCTTTTATGCAGAAATTTTTCTCAAATTCCAGAAGCAAATGGACCAAAACTGGACAAAAGCAGAACAAGGCGCGAACCAAAGAAGAAGGTGGACAGAAATTCTGGACCACCGCGGTGATCAACCTGCAACTGCAACTGCAACCACTAGGAGATATAACCATTGAGGGCACAAGGAATTTCTGTCCCTTCCACGTTTGCAGTTGCAGGTTGACCGCCGTGGCGGTCCAGAATTTCTATCCACCTTTTTCTTTGGTTCGTGCATTGTTCTGCTTTTGTCCAGTTTTGGTTCCTTTGCTTCCAGAATTTGAGAAAACTTTCTACATTAAAGTTTTTGCTCTCTTTTTCAGCTTTCTTTAGCATCTTCAATCATCTCATTTGGACATTTGCATCAAGAGTTATGAATTACGGAAGATGGCTGATTTTTTTCTCCCATTTTTCCTACAAAAAGAGCAAAAGATGAGAATCAACAAGTATACTGTGATTTCTCTTATAAACATAGCATATCTCAATGAAACTTGTACAAAAGCATGAAAAAAACATAGTTAAGTTTATGAATATTTGATTCTCATCAAATACCCCCAAACTTGAACCATTGCTTGTCCTCAAGCAATTTTCTACGCATGGTAACAATATGTAGAATGCACTCATTGAGATCATGCATAGTTAGATTAGCAAAATTAATTTTATCGATGGTGGCAAGCATTGGCTTAATTAGGCATCCACTCGTTGCCCCATTCTATTGAATAATGCATATTAAGAGTTCTAAGAAATGGGAACATCTTGCCGTCTCTGGGGCTAGACAATTTCGGCACTTACTAATGCAATGCATGACCCTTTTTTTCCTGTTTCTCTGTACTAATATTCACACATTAAATGTTGTGTGTGTGTGATGGAGGAAGATGTTCATGAACAATGCAATGCAAGAACTGAGTAGAAGTCACGAAATCATGCCACTAGTACGCCCTAAAGTTGCACAGAAAAATTTCACTTCCTTGAAATCCTTAAGACTCTTTATTCCCTCTTTCCCCTAAGTTGTTATGCCGCCATCTGGGCAATCTTCATCACATTTAAGCAACTATCATGACATTCCACTTAGGGTACTTTCTCACTCATTTACGCATTTTTTTGAATTTTATATATGCCAAGAGTTTTTCGGCTTTTTATACTTCTACCACTCATACGAGTTCACTTAAGGGACATCCCCTAAGAGCATTCTCATAGCGGATTGGCAATTATTCAAAAAAACTGTAAATCTCATAAACAAGACTAAACAACAAGCCTAACTCATCTTTCAAGTTTGTGAAATGAAATGTTGTGAATTTAGAGAAGACTAGGAGCACCACATTTACTAGCAACCGCGTCATAATCAATACACTACATCTCACAAACACTCCTCATTGATGTGCACTGTAACAACACCATTTAATATGCAAAACTTTCCTGAAAATACAAGGAATCAAAAGACATGCATTACAAATTCCATGCTTACTTAGTCCAACATTTTTCTTCATCGACTAATGCTCTCATTTCTTCACTTCTCGCAAGCATTTGGTCAATAAAATGTTTCTTAAGTGGTGCATGTTTCAGCCATTACTTGCCAACAATTTAAAGGTTCCAAAACAAAACAAACAACATATTGAATATTTCATTGAAAGCCTTAATTTAAGCCAATTTCACACATGGAATCTCATGCATTTTCTTCCTATAAACACCCCCAAACTTAGGTCACATCAAAAGCTTAAGCCTCCACCCCCAAACTTAAGATGAGCATTGCCCTCAATGCTTCAAGAAAGCATACATGAAGGGTGAGTTGGGTGGAAAGAAGAAGAATTACATGTTTCGGTTGCAAAATTGTGAAATGACTTAAAGCATGTTGCATGATTGCTTATTCACAACTCTCCCAAACTTAAGATATGTTGCATATTAAGCACTAAAACTAGGGAGTGTAAATGCGTGATAAGCATAATTCACCAAAACAACTTCAAGAAAATACATTAACAAAATTTACAAAAATAAACTTTAAAACTAAATGCTATAACATAGAACACAAAGGAAATATTCACAAACTTCATATCCAAACTCAATTCAAGTGTCAAATCATCTAAACTTAACGTTTTCACATCACAAGTTGTTCAAAGTAGTTAAAGAAGTCGTCTTCCCTGTAGTTAAAATGAACTCATGGTTGCCTTGGAGATGTCGGTGATGGCATAGGAAAAGTTGGTAGCTCGCCTTGTTGTCCACTTGCCATGTAAGTCCTGAATGCCGCCTAGAATCTTAGGAAGTCCTGCATTGTACTTTGAAGATCGCCTACGCGCTTCTCCAACCTTTGATTTGTGTTTTGAAGATCATGCACACTTCTCTCCAAACTAGTTAGTCTATCCTCGTCATCACGTTCCTCACCATCTTTTTCTTCTTTGCTGTCCTCCTTAGCTAGCATGGCTGTCAGCTAGACGTCTCTGCTTGTGACCCCCCCTTTTGGAAATCTTTGAACTTGAGGTCGGCCTTCAATGGAATGCAATCCGCACCGTTGAAGTTACCGGTGATCCGTGCTGTTGTGAAGCATAATCGTGTAATGAGCAACGGGAAGCCTAGGGATTGATTCTTTTTTGGCGAGTCGATGGCTAGATGAATTTCTGAATTTATGACTTTGCCACGTTGACTGACATGCCTCTGCTGATGGCAAATATCAGCAACGCTCGCTTCCGGGCCACCTCCGAGTTCATGATTGTCGGCATGAGTCGGCTACTCACAAAGGCATTTAATAGCTTTGCCTACGGTGTGAGCGAGTTCCGTTTTAAGCACGTCCAATTCGGGGGGAGGTGTTGCTCCCTTCCAGTCAATTCTCGAGTTATCTCTGCGCTATCATAGTCGAACTGGATGAATTGAGCATATTCGTCATCGATAGCCGAGGGCAGCTCAAACAACCTGTTGATGGTCTTTGGAGAGAAGTTTATGGTGGCGCCAGTACATTTGACCTTGTTGGATGCCGTGGTCGCCATCGAGAGCTCAGTGTAAAAGTTGTGGACGACTTCTCTCTCATTTTCCCAGGAATTGGCGTGCATCGACAAACACGAGCCAACTATGCATACGAACATAAGTATCCAGTGGCGGCTCCACCGTAAGGCCGTGCTCCGCAACAATTGAACGACCTTGCAAGGCATGCAAGGCGTTCGCCTTGGCGTGCTACTTTGACCGTTTGGGTTGAGAGGTGGACGCCGAAGATTGTTTGCGTTGAGTATCGGTGGTGTGCCTAGGTGCCATTGGATTGTACCTAAAAAGACAATGCCACGATTAACTACCAAAAAAGATATGCCACATACGACAAAAACATTGTTAATTAATGACATGAAAGAATTGCACACAATGGTTGAGGCATTGACATTTGATTACTCAATGTGTGCACTATGCTAGGCTTCAAGAACTCAACAATTTTGTCTCACTTAAAACTCAATTTTGTATGCAACATCATGTTAGGGTTCATCAATAAACTTCAAGGAGTTCAAATAAATCCAAAAAAAAAAAAAAGAAATTGAAGAATCATCCAAAAAGCTCATGGAGGCATTTTGTCAAACACATGATGTGCAAGGTGAAAAGCTTGAAATTTCATAAAATTAATGGGCACCCTAGCCTTAACAATCAAAAAACAGCTCAAACAATCCAAATAGCACAATATTAAATCCAAAACCATCCATAGGAATCATATTTTGATCAATTCGAAATTACCATTCTAAGGAAATTTGAAGAGTTCAAGAGTTCATACCTTGGGTTCTTGGATGGATTTGATGATGAAAACTTGTTGATTTTATGTTTAGAGTGGTATTTTGATCACTTAGAATGGATTGGACTTGAAGAAAGATGCAAAATGGGAATGAAAGGATTTGAGAGGAAATTGCAAGAACCAAGAAAGGAAATGAAACAAATGAGGGAAAATGTGGAAGGGGGGGACGGGGGGGGGGGGGGGCGACGGGTTTATACCCGTTGGCCTTGACCACCGCGGTGGTCAAAAAAGTCTGCCAACATGTATATTTTTTTTCAAAAATTTCCTCCTTTGTCCTAGTACATGGAAACTACAACACCTTTCCTAAATGCAAACTACATGCGTCAACATTTACACCCAAAAAGAACATGCAAAACTCAATTAACCAACAAAACAAACAAACAAAATGGAATAAACTAAAAACAAAAGGATACTCAAAAGGATACGCTTGGGTTGCCTCCTAAGAAGCACTTGGTTTTAACGTCGCCGGCTCGACTCAATGCATTGCAACACATTTCAATTCAAGTAGATGGTGGATACCCATTCCTTGCTTTTGTCAATTCCATCCCCGAAGTATGCTTTCACTCTATGTCCGTTTACCTTGAAACTGTTATTAGCACCTTGCTCCTTCAATTCTATCACCCCGTATGGATACACCTGCACTACCTCATATAGGCCTCCCCATCTTGCCTTCAACTTTCCTGGGAATATCTTCAATTTAGAGTTGAAAAGGAGCACCTTTTGGCCAGGATGAAATTCTTTAGGAAGGATCCTCTTGTCATGCCATTGCTTTGCCTTTTCCTTGTGAATGCATGCATTGGTGTACGCTTCCAACTGGAATTCCTCCAACTCATTGATGTCCATAAGCCTTTTTTTAGTTCCGCTCTGATAATCCAGATTTAAAGACTTAAGAGCCCAAAATGCTTTATGCTCTAACTCAAGCAGAAGATGGCATGCTTTGCCAAACAATAGCCGATACAGAGATGCGCCAATTGGAGTTTTAAAAGTTGTCCGGTAAGCCCACAAGGCATCATCCAGTTTTCTAGCCCAATCCTTCCATGAAGTATTCACCACCCTTTCGAGAATGCGCTTGATTTCCCGGTTGAATACTTCGGCTTGACCGTTGGTCTGAGGATGGTAGGCAGTGGCAACCTTGTGATAAATTCCATAACTTGCCAAAAGGCTATCAAATGCCTTGCTGCAAAAATGCGTTCCCCCGTCACTCACAATTGCTTTTGGCACCCCAAAACGAGTGAAAATGTTCTTCTTCAAGAAATTCATTACACTCTTGCTATCGTCATGGGGTAATGCCACAGCCTCTATCTATTTCGACACATAGTCTACAGCCACTGGAATGTAAGAGTTGCCAAAAGATAACGGGAAAGGTCCCATGAAATCGATTCCCCAAACATCAAAGATTTCAACTTCAATCATATTATTGCAAGGCATTTCATTCCTCTACGAAAGATTACCCATCCTTTGGCACCTATCACATTTCTTGCACCATATATGAGCGTCCTTGAAGAGCGATGGCCAATAAAAACCACTTTGCAAAACCTTCAAAGCTGTCTTCTTTCCACTGAAATGGCCTCCATATGGGGACTCATGGCATTTCTCCAATATAGGCTCTTGCTCCATTTCTGGCACGCACCTTCTAATGAACTGGTTTGGGCACATCTTGAGCAAGAAAGGATCATTCCATAAATACAATGAGGCATCATGCATTAATCTTTTCCTTTGCTGCTGCGAAAAATCTGGAGGCATTTTTCTTGAAACTACATAATTGGCAATGTCGGCGTACCAAGGTCGTGCCATGGATTCATTCACCTCGAACACTTGGGTTAACACCTCGTAGTCTTCTATGCTCAAGCCACATGCTTTTATCAAAAACACCTGCTCATTCGGAAAAGAGTCCTTGATCAAGACATGAGCATCTTTTTCACCCAATTTAGGATCTTCAATTCTAGAGAGGTGACACTTGATTTTCAGTCCCTTTCCTATCTTTGATCTCCAAATCAAACTCTTACAGCAGAAGCACCCAACGGATAAGCCTGGGTTTTGCCTCCTTCTTGTGCATAAGGTACTTGAGTGCGGAATGATCAATATGCACCACTACCTTAGCCCCCAATATGTATGGCCTGAATTTATCCAATGCAAACACCACCGCAAGCATTTCTTTCTCAGTAGTTGTATAGTTGCATTGGCCCCATTCAACAACTTGCTAGCACAATATATAGCATGGAAAAGCCGTTCTCTTCTCTGGCCCAGGATTGCCCCCACAACTAGGTCACTTGCGTCACACATAATTTCAAAGGATTGAGTCCAGTCCGGCGTGACAATAACGGAGGCATACACAAGCTTCATTTTCAGCGTTTCAAATGCTTTCATACACTTTTCAGTGAAATCGAAAACCACATCCTTCTCCAACAAATTGCACAGCGGCTTGGCTATCTTTGAGAAGTCCTTGATGAATCTTCTATAAAATCCTGCGTGGCCAAGAAAACTTCTAATTCCCCAAACTGAAGTAGGAGGGCTCAACTTTTCTATCACCTCAATTTTTGCTTGATCCACTTCCATGCCTTTAGAAGAAATTTTGTGACCCAACACAATTCCCTCTTGCACCATAAACTGACATTTTTCCTAGTTTAGCACCAAGTTCGTATCAACACACCTTTGTAGCACCCACTTGAGATTATTGAGGCAAACATCAAAAGAATCCCCAAAAACTGAGAAGTCATCCATGAAGATTTCTATGATATCTTCCACCATATCAGAAAAAATGGCTGTCATACATCGTTGAAAGGTGGCGGGGGCATTGCATAACCCGAAAGGCATCCTCTTAAAAGCAAAAGTACCAAACGGGCAGGTAAAAGTGGTCTTCTCCTGATCTTCTGGGGCTATGGAAATCTGGTTATACCCGGAATAACCGTCTAGGAAACAATAGAAGAGACATCCAGCCAATCGATCGAGGAGTTGATCAAGATACGGCAGGGGGAAGTGGTCATTCTTGTGACTTTGTTCAATTTTCGGTAGTCCATGCAAACCCTCCAAGCATTCATGATTCTTGTGGCAATTAGTTCTTGGTCCTCATTCATGATCACAATCATTCCACCCTTTTTCGGAACACATTGGACTGGGCTTACCCACTCGCTATCTGAAATAGGAAAAATTATCCCGAAGTCCAGCAGCTTTACCACTTATTTCTTCATAACTTCCATCATCATCGGATTCAGCCTCCTTTGTCTTTCCCTCACAGGTTTGGCATCCTCTTCCAACTAAATTTTATGCATGCAAATCGAGGGACTAATACCCTTAATATCCACAACGGTCCACCCTATGGCCTCTTTGAAAGTGCGCAAAACCTCCAAAAGCTTTCTTTCCTGTTCAGGTTCCAAAGATGATGATATCACCACGGGTAACGTTTCATGTTCTCCCAAAAATGCATATTTCAGATAAGGGGGCAAGGGCTTCAACTCAAGCTTGGGCGGCTCCTCGACGGACGGTTTCAGCTTATCCTTACCACTGGCCACCGGTAACACTTGGTCGACTTCAACAACTTCAGGTTCTGCCCTCACTATTTCATAAATGGACTCATCTACAAAACAATTCTCAACCATCTCACAAAGCTGTCCATCTATTCTTTTATCTTCTTCATCAAACTCAAAGGGAACATTGGAGGGAATAATTTCCCCCATTGCTTGAGAGTCAAGACACCACCCCTCCTTCAAAGTTTCACCAACACATTCATCAACCACATCTATCCGGAAGCAGTCTAGATTCCCCCTTGGATATTTCATGGCGTAATTCACATCGAACACGACCTCTTCTCCGTTGACCCGGAAAGTGATAGTTTCGTCCTTCACCCCAATGATTGCATCTCCAGTAGCTAGGAATGGTCATCCAAATATTAGGGGCACCTCCTCGTCCTCCTCTATATCCAACACTATGAAGACCACCGGAAAAATAAACTTATCCACCCTCACCAACATGTCTTCAAGAATACCATTAGGCTTCACCAAAGATTTATCCGCTAGTTGAAGAGTGACGTGGGTCTCCTTCATTTCATCCCCCATGCCAATATTCTGAGCTATAGAGAGCGGCATTAGACTCACTCCCGAGCCTCAGTCACACAAAATTTTTGAGAAATGCCTTGCTCCTATGTCACATGGGATGGTGTAGCTTCCGGGGTCCTTCATCTTCCTAGGAATAAGAAAATCCTTGCGAATGATGCAACTGCACTTTTCACTCAAGGCGATCACCCCTTCGTCTTCTAACTTCTCTTTGTTCGAAATCAACTCCTTAAGAAACTTGGAGTATTTGGGAATGTTGTTGAGCAGGTCTACCAAGGATATGTTCACATGGATTTTTTTCATTACTTCAATGAACCTCTCGAAATCCTTGCTTCCTTCCACTTTCTTCCTTCGTCTCAGCGGAAAAGGAGGTGGTGGTGGTGGTATGTCTTTAAAATTGTAAGGGCTAGGTAGCCCTTTTCTTCCTTTGTCCTGGCCTCCCTTACGTTTCTCTCCCCTTAGCACAACTTCACCTTCTTGATTTTCCTCTAAAAGTGCCCCTTCCATCTCAGCTTCTTCATGGGCCATTTCATTCTCTTTAACATCACTTCCTTCTGACGCCAATTTTCTTCCACTTCTGAGGGTTACCGCCTTGCACTGCTCTTTGCTCTTGAGGTTAACTTCGATATCACTTGGAAGCACGCCCATGGGTCTATGGTGAATGTCATTAGCCAGCTGCCCCAGCTTCATCTCAATATTCTTCATTGTGGTCTCGTGCAAGTTCCAACCTCATTGAATGGTCCTCTAAAGTCTTCTCCGTCCTCCGCGTGGAATTCCTCACATAAAGCTGGATTTCTTCAAGCTTCTTGATCATGAATTCCTCAAAATTTGGTTTTCTGTCCATGGGATTATTCATTTGATTCCCAAAACTTGGGGGTTGCCTTGATGTGTTAGAAGACGATGGCCCCGAATTGCCCCAACTTTGATTGCCTTGATTGCTCCAATTCTGACCACCTCCTTGGTTGTTCCAACCTTGATTTCCTGCTTGATAGCTGCCCTTGTTGCCCCAATTTTGGTTGAAATTTCCTTGCTGCCCAAAATTCTTCATGAAGTTGACGGGTTCAGTCCTGACCAAGTCACATTGATCCATATGGTGGTCTCCTTGCAAAGTCCACACATTAAGACCGGCTTCCCGTTCATCCTCGCCTCCCATGAATTAATCTTGTTGGTTAGTGCAGCCAATTGAGCACCAATGTTTGTGCCGGCATCCATCTCTAAGAATCCTCCTTGTCTTTTTGGTGGCAACTCTCTAGTGTTCGGCCCTGAGCAATCATTGTCAGCTATCCTTTGGAACAAATCTCGTACACCTTGGACCGACTTATCTTTCAACGAACCTTTGGCGCTAGCAGTCATATTGCTTCTTGATTCCACGGTAAGCCCATTATAGAATAGCTGCAATTCGTATCCCTCCTCCATCATATGGTTTGGGCACCTTTTTAGCATTTCTTGAAACCTTTCCCATGCTTGACCGAAGCTTTCTCCTTCAAACTGTCGAAACTGGTGGATGGCCATTCTCAATCGGTCCATCTTCGAGAGGGGAAAATATTTCGTGATAAACTTCTTGCACAGCTCCTCAAAAGTCTCAATTTGGTCACCACCAACAGCATCATACCATGACATGGCGTGACTGCGGAGAGAGAATGGGAAGAGGATCCACCGAATGGCATTTTGCAGCACATTATTCAGCTTAAAGGTGTTGCATAGGGTGAGGAAAGCCTTGATGTGTGCATTAGGGTCCTCATTCTCCAATCCTTGAAATATTGCTCCTTGCTTAATCAAACTAATGAGTTGGGGCGGAATTTGGTAGCTCTCAGCTTCAACCGGGTAAGCACCTACACAGTTGTTGAACCTTGGCTCAAAGAACTCCCCAAACAACTGTCCTCCTTGTTGTCCCTGTTCAGCCATTGTGTTTGGTTCCACACTTCTTTGTTCTCTTCTCAAGGTATTCTCGAGTTCCAAATCAAGGGTGAATTCCGCACGTCCTTGAGATCGAGTGTGGGGCATGCACCACAAAATAAGGAATCACGTTCCTACACAAAAAAAAAGAAAGCTAAAAATGAAAATATACACCAACACAAACAGGTTTTTTCTAAATATATGCAAAAACACAAAACTAACAAACAATTAGAACACTTAAAAACTTGGTTCCGTTGCCCTTCCCCAACAACGACGCCAAAATTTGGTGAACAGTTTGGTGTGTGCAAAAGTGTGACAAAATATAGCTCAAACTCACACAAATTTACACCTAAACCTCACTTAATCAATTGCAGTAAAGTTTTGGGATCATTTTCCACAGGGAAGGGGA
Source organism: Gynochthodes officinalis (assembly GCA_020080225.1). NCBI lineage: Eukaryota > Viridiplantae > Streptophyta > Magnoliopsida > Gentianales > Rubiaceae > Gynochthodes > Gynochthodes officinalis. The sequence continues at coordinate 24,111,234 of CM034623.1, forward strand.
CAAAACAAGAATTTAAGTGCAATCAATCATTTGCTATCTATGTTACCTAATGCAATGACATAAAGAGTGATATTTAACTAAGAAGCATGAAGAAAAGTATGCAAATAAATGGGAATACTAGAATCTAAATGCTAAATTAAACAACTCAACTAAAACAAGGAGAGAAACACACAATTTAGGAAGGAGGGTGATCCTTGGGTTCAATGCAAGAGTAGGCTACTTCAACTCCTAAGGGCATCCGAGTTTAGGGCAACATAACTAAGTGACTACATCCGTTCGCTCCAAATCTCCTTTCGGTCTCATCAGAATTGTAGAATGGGGAGTCTCCTTTCGGTCTCATCCCCATCTAGTGCACATTAGTGCCTATGGCTTCCACACAACTCTAATGCACAATTTTAGCCCTAGATATTTTAGCCAACTACTTCACATTCCCTAGTTTAAGTATTTAATCTAAGAAAGCAACCTTTTTTTCACTCCATGTCTCCTTTCAGTCTCAATGGAATTAAAGAATAGAAGATCTCTTTTCTGTCTCAATGAAATTAAAGAATAGAAGATCTCTTTTCGGTCTCAATGGAATTAAAGAATAGAAGATCTCCTTTGGTCTCCCTTCTATCTTATGCACACTAAAACCTATGGCTTCCACACAATTTTAATGCACAATTAAGCTCATGTGGTGGTTATTTCTTGTCTCAAACACCTAAATTTATTGAATGCTAGGTAGTTCTACCTATTTTTGGCCTAAATTCATGCATGTCCTAAAACACACAAAACACCAAGAACACACACTAAATGTGGCCACATTCAATGCATTTCATTCATTTAATACAAGTAGGAAAACTTTAATTAATGCAAGCCCATCACTCTACAACCCACAAGGAATCAAAATAAATCTAACCATTACATCAAGCACCAAGAATCACCCAAGACAATTTAGCCGCTCATGACTTCAAGCAAACAACAACCACAAAGAGATATAACCATTGAGTGCACAAGGAATTGAAAGAAATACTCCCCTTAATCAAAAGAACGGTGATTCCAATCAATTCTTACACTTAACAAGCAAGGTTAGCTCCAAAGATTGAAGTTTTCTCAGCCACAAGAGCCAAACCCTAGACCCCAAAAGAGTTCCCGTTTTTGAGTTTGGGAAAATATGGAAAAAATCTAAAACTCACCCTAACTCTCTCCTTCTCCGTTTTTCTACACAAAATGGGGTATTTATACAAGTAGGGGAATTGGGGAACAATTGTGAAGTTTCAAAAAGATGCGGGACTCGAAATGCAAATTTCACAATTGCAGTCGCAGGCTGACCGCCGCGACAGTGTAGATGACCGCCATGGCGGTCCAAAATTTTTGTCACTTCCACATTTGTAGTTGCAGGTTGACAGCCGTGGCGGTGTGGATGACCGCCATGGCGGTCCAGAATTTCTGTCCACCTTCTTCTTTGGTTCGCGCCTTATTCTGCTTTTGTCTAATTTTGGTCCCTTTGCTTCCGGAATTTGAGAAAACTTTCTTCATAAAAGTTTTTTCTCTCTTTTTCAGCTTTCCATAGCATCTTCAATCATCTCATTTGGACATTTTCATCAAGAGTTATGAATTCCGGAAGATGGCTGATTTTTTTCTCCCCTTTTTCCTACAAAAAGAGCGAAAGATGAGAATCAACAATTATACTGTGATTTCTCTTATAAACATAACATATCTCAATGAAACCTATGCAAAAGTATGAAAAACACATAGTTAAGTTTATGAATATTTGATTCTCATCAGCTGGCATTAATTAAAGTCTTCCTACTTGTATTAAATGAATGACATGCATTGAATGTGGCCACATTTAATGTGTGTTCTTGGTGTTTGTGTGTGTTTTAGGACATGCATAAATTTAGGCCAAAAGTAGGAAGAACTACCTAGCATTCACTAAATTTAGGTGTTTGAGACAAGAAATAACCACCACATGAGCTTAATTGTGCATTAAAATTGTGTAAAGGCCATAGGTTTTAGTGTGCACAAGGTAGAAGTGAGACTGAAAGGAGATCTTCTATCCTTTAATTCCATTGAGACCGAAAGGAGATATGGAGTGAAAAATAGGTGGCTTTCTTAGATTAAATACTTAAACTAGGGAATGTGAAGTAGTTGGCTAAAACATCTAGGGCTAAAATTGTGCATTAGAGTCGTGTGGAAGCCATAGGCGCTAATGTGCACTAGGTGGGGATGAAACTGAAAGGAGATTCCCTATTCTACAATTCCGATGAGACCGAAAGGAGATGCGGAGCAAACAGATGTAGTCACTTAGTTGTGTTGCCCTAAACTTGGATGCCCTTGGGAGTCGAAGTAGCCTACTCTTTCATTGAACCCAAGGATCACACTCCTTCCTCAATTGCGTGTTTCTCTCCTTGTTTTAGTTGAGTTGTTTAACTTAGCATTTAGATTCTAGTATTCCCATTTATTTGCTTACTTTTCTTCATGCTTTTTAGTTAAAGACCACTCTTTATGTCATTGCATTGGGTAACAGAGATAGCAAATGATTGATTGCACTTAAATTCTTGTTTTGTCCCCTTCCCTGTGGAAAATGATCCCTAAACTTTACTACAATTGATTTAGTGAGGTTTAGGTGTAAATTTGTGTGAGTTTCAGCTATATTTTGACACACTTTTGCACACACCAAACTGCTCACCAAATTTAACAAGAACTTGGAAAAGTTAAGCAATGCAATAGCTAAGGAGTCCAAAGTTTTTGTTGTTGAGTCTACAAGAACAAGAGAGGTAGTGCCCGAAGTCATCAAACTTCAGCTCCCTAGTGGTGACATTTTCAAGGCTGCCAACATCCTAAGAAAGGACAAAGAGAAGATTGAAATGTTTTACAAGCTTCCAGCCGAGATGCGTTGTCATTATGTCATGAGTTTGTTACTTTAAACTACTTATTTTGTGATGAATACTTGTTATTCTTTTGGTTCATGACAATTTGCATGCTTGTATATTAGTGAACATTTGAAAATTGGCATTGATTGCTTGTAAGCATCATATTTTGTGATGGATGATTGCTCATCTTTTGTTTCTTGTCATTTTGGCATACTTGGATACTAGTAGTATTGTTTAAGTGGAATGGTTGCTTGAAATTGTTTATTTTGTGAAGATAGTATCATATTTTAGATGTATTTTTGCTGTGGTTAAAGTTCATTGGTTTTGTCTGTTATTCTTCCAATCTTTCTTTTTTCTATTTTTCCAGCATTTTATCTAAGGGTGCTATGCTTAGTGGATCAGGTTCTAAGTTGTTGCTGGGCTGTTTTTTATAGTGCTGTTGGTTTGTTTTTGTGTTGGGCTGTTTTGAGTGTTGGTTGTTGTTAGTCTACGAGATTTGAGTGGGGGTTGTGTTTGTGGTTTGGAGTAACTTATCTTTTATGTTGGCCATCTGTATGTTGGGCTATGCTTGATGTGAGTTTTTAGGGGGCGAGGTTGTTGTACTGGTGTGATGTGAGTTTACTTTTTATGTTCTTGGGTGCACCGAACTGCTATTGTTTGGATTTTGATTTGGATTGAAGACTTCTGAATTTTGTTGATGATATATTTTACATTATATACATCACTTTTGTTGCCCGCGAATGAAGCACATGGCTATGATGAAATGCGAATGCTGTCCTAGTTGATTCCTTAAGTTTCGCTACACATAAGTTCGAAAATTGTGTGAAGACAAGTCCTAGTTGAAATGCTCTGTTCTTAGTTCTTACTCAGTTAGTGTATTGCTCGTGACAATGAAATGCTCTGTTCTTATTCATTATTCTTTTGTTATTTTTGGAGCTTTTAGTAGCCACCATAAGTACTGTTATGTTTCTTGTACTTTCCTTCATTTTGATTTGCATGTGATTTGGATGAAAAAAAAGACATGTCCCAAGATCATGTTTCCAATTGATGTTGAATTTTTGTGTTAGGAATTTTTTCAAACACTTTATAGGCGATGATGAAGTTGAAGAAATCTTGAACATTGGTGCATATGTAATAAAACAAAAAATGAAGGCATAACCATCACTTACATCTTTCAGACTTCCAAACCACAAATCAATATAGTAGCAACATAAGAGAATTGTAAAATTACATAAATATTGATATGGCCTTCCATTTTCTCACATGAGAATGTTGCCAGAGCCTCTATGCAACCTTTATAATTTGCAAACACTGAGGATGGATGACTGCGTGTATCTAGATAAGCAATTTGATTAGTTTGCGGCATCTTCACTAGTTCCATCATTTGCCAGCATTATTGGAAGGGCTTGAACCTCACCCAAATCTACAAATGTTGACAATTTGTAGATTTATGGGTGATCAATTTTCTTTGTGGGTTTGGTAATTTCTCAATGCTAGTTGAGTTGAAGTTGATAGATAGCAAGAAATGTATACTTCCCCTGCTTGGACATCTACCGTGTCTACAAAGACTTGAATTTTTTGAACTAGAAAAATTATCTTGCATTGGTGCTTCATTAAGTAGGCCTTGATGATTGCAACGCTAGAAAAGGATTAGAAAGCTCTAGCTACAATGTCACTAGCTATATTAATTATTATAATTAATATAAATTAATTTATAATTAACTTATTATTATTTATTTATTTATTAAGATTAATTAAATTAATTATTCGTTTACTTATTAATATTGTAATTTAATTATTACTTGATAATTATTCATTTAATTAATTATTCATTTACTTAATATTATAATTAATAATTAATTATCTCAAAGAAGAAACGAAATTAGATATCAAATTCTTACACAAAATTTTGATTCTATTCCCTTCTGTAACCAAACAGTATTTTTCAGATTTATTCCATTACCAGGAATAATACCAAACAGCATAATTACTATCATTCCATTCCATTCCAAACATTTTCTTTTATCAAATCCATTCCATTCCTAAATCCACAGTTTATACCAAACACCCCCTTAGAGTAGTGGTAGCTTCTCTTACCCCCGACTCACATGTTACTAGGTTTTAAAGTAGTGGTAGCTTCACCAATTTTGATACACTAATATATTTTTCTTACAGAGCATTTTACCCAAACACTTGATGTTAATTCAAACTTTGCTTCAACCTTAGGCTTTGTTTAGATTGTGTTTTATTTGCAAAAAAATAAATTTTTTATAACAAAAATAAATATTCAAATATCTTTTTGTTTTAAAGTTTAAAATTTAAAATTCAAAAAATTCCCTCCTAAATTCTACTCACATAATTTTAAAAAAAAAAATTTTTATTTTTTTTCCAAAATACTTTTTTCTATCAAAAAATTCCAATCAAAATTTTTACATGTTTCGATACAAAATTTTTCAAATAAATTACAATCCAAACATAGCCGTTTCTCCAATGGATTTTGTCATTTGTATAAATTGATGAAGAACCTCTACTAACCTCCTCATCGCCCTAATTAAGCTACCCTCAAAAATAGGAATCATTTCCAGTGTCTCATAAAATTGAATCTCTCTGCCAAAGAAATAATAGCCTTCATGATATCATGATAGAAATAACTCACACAATTCTCAACATTTATTTGAACCTATAGAGTACAGAAAATACATTGTTCATTACTACTTATAGAAGGTAAAAAGAGTAAATTACAAAATTCATCCCCTACAAATTGTTGTTTAACTTTTTTTGTCCTATAAATTTGAAAACAACATTTTTGTCCCCAACATTCATAAAGTAAAATTTTTAGTCTCTTGATCAATTTTCATGACAAAATTCAACAATAACTTTCACATGAGGGTCACATGAATCTTTTTCTCAAGCAAAAAAGACTCAACACATATTTATCCCTCTCTAATAAACTTGAAACCCTATCTCTCTTATTTTATATTCAAATATATTAAAAGATCGTGGTCAATTATAGTAGTTTGAGGTTTTGAATTTGTCAAGGAACAATTTGAATGGTAGGATTCCATTTGAGATGGAAAAATGTTCCAAGATATCCATTCTTTCATTCCTAACCTTGTAGGATCTCTACCTGATTTTTCAAGATTAGAAGGAGATCAGTTTGTTAGGAAAATTGTCTCTCCAAATGTAGAGTTTAATTTCCATGAGAGAATAATTTCACTTATAATTACTCCCATTCTAAACAGAAGAATGGTAGGTGAAATAGGTGCCAAGGGCAACTCTTGATGGAAATTTGCCAATTAGTTGAAGCCATTGTAGATGTTAAGAGGTGGCAAACTTAAAACAAAATTATTACACACAATAAATTTTTTTTATGGAATTAGTTATGTGAACCCATTAAAATACACCCTGGAAGTGCATGAACAAGTTGATTTTTCTATAAATAACCTAGTATGGGGCAAAACGATTATGATGGTTAAAACCTTAACCAAAAGTTTAGCAAAGTATGAACCAACATTGTAAGATGGTAGAAGATGCCACACCCTAAAAATGTTGGAATTTAGGATGACAAGTCAGTATAACACCACAATGATTTTTTCCTTGACAAGTTCAAGTTCAGTTAAGAGATAATTTTGGTGAAAACCTCACACATTGGATAATTCTTCAAATGAAAGACAATAACAGCCTTATTTATAGCAAGACACCTTTCCTGCAATTTATGAAAGAAGGTGGCGCTTCCTATAATTTAGTAAAGAAGAGGCACCTCCTACATATTGGAAAGAAAAACACCCAAAAGGCGTAAACAAATATACATTCTGGAATGGGTCTAATTAACTAACTTAACCTAAATAAGCCATAGATAAGAATGCAAAAGCACTATCCAAATAAGTTCAAAATTAGGATTTTTATGGTTTTTGGGTTTAGACAAAGATTAGTTATATATTTTTGTGTGTTATTAGTAAAAGCTTTCCATTGGTGTCAAGAAGTTGAAAGTGAGTGATTTTCAGAAGAAATCCATAAAAAATAAAGACTGGACATGCTGGTGTGCATAATGAGCAGTTGGATAATAAAGTTCAATGGAGTGTTTCTTTTGTTTTAATCAACTAAATGAGGATATTTAGATTCTTTAGAAAGATTATTGAATATTCTTCAAATCTTATGTTTTTTGCGTTTCCTAAATCAACTAGGATCTGGGTCAAAACTCAGCTCCAAATGAATACATGATGAGATAGACGAAATACCTACACATTTCGGTAAAATGCCTATATAAAATACCCATTTTAGGGATAATTTTTGCAACTTTTGTACTTCTAAAAGTAAGTTATATCTTAAAGGTTAAAGCTAGAGTTTTTCATAATTTTAAAAGGAAAAAAATATCCACTTTAAATATTTTGGATCTTGGATTAAAAATTATACTTTTGTGCTTGGTTTCTTCTTGTAAAACAGAGTCTCTTAAACTTTAAGCTTTAGTCTCATGTTACACTTTTTCAATTTGGTGTTTCTTTTTATAGTTATTGTTAAAGATAATATTTCAACTACAATCTTATCCTAGTTTACCTTGTTTGTATCTAAATTTAAATTACTTTAAATTACAAATTATATAAATAGATTACTTGTATCTTTCTTTCACTATAAGAGGTGATTACATATCATAAATAAAACAAGTTGAATTCAACAGATATCATATTTTTAACATGGTATCAGAGCACCATCATTCCTAGAATATTTTTCCACCTAAATATGTCTTCCTCTTTGCCTTTCTCTTCTTCCACATCCTCCTCTTCCGCCGCCACCACAAACATCATCCCTCCCTCCTCCACCAACACCTTTACCTCTATCAACAACTCAACTCATTTACACCACAATCTTAGCATCAAACTTGATGACAACAACTACTTGCTGTGGCACACTCAACTCATCCCCCTTCTCAAAAGCCAAAATGTTCTTAGTTTCGTGGATGGTTCCGCAGTTTGCCCTCCCAAAACACTCACCAAGGATGGATATTCTATTCCAAACCCTACCTACAATGAATAGTTTTGCAAAGACCAACTGGTTTTGAGTCGGCTTTCGAATTCTTTATCTCATGATGTGATTCCTTATATTGTAGGTCTCACCATTGCCAAATCTGTATAGGAGGCTTTGCAAACTGCGTTTGGCACATTGTCACACACAAGTATCTTGCAACTCCACATGCAATTCCAAAAAACTGACCAAAAAGATAGCAAAAGCATCTCGACTTATCTTTGTGAAGTTAATATATTACTGATCAATTGGCAGCCGCAAACAAACCTCTTTGGCCTTGAGGAACTCAACGCCATCATCTTCAAAAATCTTAGTTTTGAGTTTGATGATCTTGTTGCTGCCCTGACTACCAAAGCCAAGCCATTCTCCTTCCATGATCTACGTCGGCTTCTCATTAGCCATGAAACTCAATTGGCGCTCAAGGCTCCCAAATTTGAGGCAAATCTCACTCAATCAAGTGGTCTCCCTACCTCTCCTCCAATTGGTAATACTTCTGCTCCCTGTAGTCAAGGGTCTTCTCCATCCAACAATCTCAAAAACAATCCTCCAATTGGTAATACCTCTGCCCCCTCTAGTCAAGAGGTCTTCTTCATCCAACAATTTCATAAACAATAACTAGAAAAATAGGGGTCATCGTGACAAGTGTCAAATCTGCTCTAAGAACAACCACACTGCTGATCGGTGTTACTACCAATACTCTCAAGGCAACAAATCGGCTCCTGTTGCACACATTGCGGGCATTCTACCCACTTCACAGCAGCCATTACAGAACTGGTTCCCAGACACTGCAGCCACGCACCACATAACTCCTGATCTGTCCAATCTTCAGATCTCATTCGAATATAATGGTAATGAAAAGCTTCGTGTGGGTAATGGCACTGGACTAAATATAAGCAATGTTGGCTCCTCTCATTTTCTTTCTCCCTCTAATAATTTGTTTCACTTTCCTCAAATTACCAAAAACCTTCTTTCCGTTCATCACTTTACAAAAGATAATTCATGATTCTTTGAGTTTCATCCTTGTCATTTTTCTGTTAAGGACTCCGCAACTATGAGATAACTGCTTCAAGGCCGTTTTGAGGATGGACTCTACAAGTTGAAGGGACTTAATGCTTTCAATAAAAACCATGCAATGGAAGCTAATGTTGGTGAATGCATGTCTACTGATACATGACATGCTCGCTTTGGTCATCCACAGCATAGGACTGTTAGAAAAATTATTTCTTCTAATTCTTTACTTTGTTCCTCATACACTTTGAAGGAAATAAAATGCTTTTCTTTCTTTTTTGGAAAATCACATAAATTTTCTTTACCTATCACTGGGAGTGTTAGTAACGGTCCTTTGGATTTAATATTTAGTGATATATGGGGTTCTGCCCCAATCCCTTCAACTCAAAGTCATAAGTATTTTTTGATTTTCATTGATGATTTCACCAAATACACTTGGTATTTTCCACTAACTAACAGGTTTGAACTCTCCTCCACTTTTGTCAATTTCAAAACTATGGTGGAAAAACAATTTCCACTCCCATTAAGGCATTTCAATTGGATTGGGGCGGGAGATATAAAAAATTAAATGTTTTCCTCGCTCAAAATGGCCTAATTCATCGCGTCGCTTGCCCCCACACTCATGAACAAAATGGGGCTGCTAAACGTAAAATTAGTCATATTGTTGACAACGGTTGAACATTTCTTGCCCATGCATCTCTTCCTTTGAAGTTTTGGCATTATGCTTTTAAGATAACTATTTTTCTCATTAATCGAATGCCAACATCTATTTTGAATAACAAATGTCCTTTTGAATCTCTTTTTCTTTATAAACCTGATTTTACTTTTCTTAAAGTCTTTGGTTGTGCTGCTTTTCCATTATTGCATCCCTATAACAAACATAAGTTCTCGTTTCGTTCTCAAAAATGTATTTTTCTAGGGTATAGTCTTCTTCACTTGTAGACATGTCAATTTCATCGAAAATGATTTTCCCTTTTCTACTCTAACTAGTAATTGTGCAGCTCCACCTCGTTCTTCTCCATTGCTGTGGTTAAGTATTACTTCTACAGGCAGTCCATCGTTATCGTCCCTTGACTCACTTGGTCTTCCCCAAGGTACTTCAGTTCTACCACTCATTTCCATCCCTAATACCACTTTGCCATCCCAAAATATCTCTCACATCTTTACGGTACACCATGTACCTATCTAGCCACATAATTACGAAAATTCCTCTCCTAACATTGCTCATATTGATCCTATGTCTATTCCTAACACCTTTTCTGCAGACCAGCATATTACTGATGTTTTTAACAGGGAAGATGTAGCAGTTTCACTTCCTCCAGCATCTAATGATCCCTGTGTTATGGCTGCACCAAGTGTGGCTCCTCACATTTGAGTTCCCATCCAATAGACTCACCACATGGCTCTAAGAAAAGATCCCAAACCATCAACTCAATACCCCCTCCCTTTGGCAAATTTATCTCAGGTTCTTGAGGATATTGAACCCACTTGCTTCACTACTGCCAACAAGATTTCTCATTGGAGACAAGCAATGGTGGATGAGATCAGTGCCTTGATGAATGTGGTCCCTAGTCCCTCCTAGTCCAAGATTAAATGTGGTGGTCCAAATGGGTTTTTCAAGTCAAACGAAAGTCCGACGGTACTCTTGATAGATACAAGGCTAGGCTCAAAACGCAAAGGGGAATAACCAACAAGAAAGGGTTGATTACACTGAAACTTTCAGCCTAATTGTCAAGCCAACAACTATTCGAACTATTCTTTCTTTATCCACTATCCACAATTGGAAAGTTTGCCAACTCGACGTGAGCAATGCTTTCCTTCATGGGGTGCTTCATGAAGATGTGTACATAGCTCAACCTTCTGGTTTCGTTGACCCCACCAAACCCCTTCATGTGTGCAAACTCCACAAGTCCCTATATGGTCTCAAGCAAGTGCTTCGGGCATGGTTCAACTGACTGAGCTCACATCTACTCACGTTAGGTTTTGAAGAATCCAAAAATGATACTTCTCTATTTATCTCTAAACAAGGTAACGATTGTATCTATGTCCTTGTTTATGTTGATGATATTTTGCTCACCGGATCCAACTCCTTTCGCATTCAATCTTGAGTGGATGATTTAAGCAAGGAATTTTCTATTAAAGATTTATGGGATCTTCAATACTTCTTAGGTGTGGAAGTAAAGCCTCACTCCGGGGTATTATTCTTTCTCAACAAAAATATTTTGTTGATCTTCTCAAATGCACGGGCATGGATGGTGCAAAGCCTGTCTCTACTCCAATGGCAACCTCCTCATGCCTTTCTCAGTTCTCAGGCATCCCTTTGCTGAATCCTACACTATATCGCAGCACTGTAGGAGCACTACAATATGCTACACTCACTAGACCAGACATAGCCTTCTCGGTAAACAAAGTGTGTCAATTTCTCCAGGAACCAACTGAAGATCACTGGGAGGCTATCAAGAGAACTCTTTGGTAATTGAAGGCCACTGTGTCCCATGGTCTTGTGCTATCTAATGATCCTTCCCAATGTCTCATTGCATTTATTGATGCGGATTGGGCAGGGGACGTTGATGATAGAAAATCAACAGGGGGTTATGCAATCTTTTTTTGGCTCTAATCTCATTTCTTGGTCTACCAAGAAGCAAGACACAGCTGCCCGTTCCTCCACTGAGTTTGAGTATAAGGCCCTTGCCAATGCCGCTTCTGAACTCACTTGGATTTAGTCTTTGCTCTTTGAACTTGGAATCTTGGTTCCACATCCACCCATATTATGGTGTGACGACTTAGGAGGCACATATCTGACTGTTAATCCTCTATTTCATGCCTACACCAAACACATTGAGATAGACTATCACTTTGTTTGCAATTTAGTGGCTAAGAAGCTCCTAGAAGTTCGCTTCATCTCCACAAAAGATCAACTTGCCGATATCCTGACCAAACCACTCTCTTCGGTGCGGTTCTGCATCTTAAAGGACAATATGAAGGTCTGCCATTATCCCACTTTAGATTGAGGGGGGGCTGTTAAAGAAAAGATTTCAACAACAATCTTATCCTAGTTTACCTTGTTTGTATCTAAATCTAAATTACTTTAAATTACAAATTATACAGATAGATTACTTGTATCTTTCTTTCACTATAACAGGTGATTACATATCATAAATAAAACAAGTTGAATTCAATAGATATCACATTTTTAACAGTTATGAATGGCTAAATTTCTTATTTTTTAACATTTGATGAAGGGTAGTTGATATTTCTCTTTATTATATTAATTTATATTATGGGTCATGTGAATTAATGTCTAATATTAAGTTTTAATATAAGATACATGTAATTTATTGGTACCTCACAGATTGTGTGTTATTGGTTTTTATATTCGATTCTTGATTTTCATAAAGATTGAAAATTTAGCATAAAATGACGACATTTGTAGCTTGGATTTGTTGGAGGGAATTGATGAACTCTTAATTGTCATTATTTTTCATTTTAATGATTTGGTAGAATAGAAATAATTGCCATATCCATTCTATTCTGGCAACTAAGAAAAGAAGTTCGAATAAAAAAGAAAATTACTTGTTGTTTGCATGAAGCCATTATTTAAGGTAATCTAATTATTGAGAAATTGATAGTCCCATAATCATTTTTTAAAGAATTCCTTATAAGTCTATTTTACTTCCCTTTTATATAGCCTTTAGAATACATTAGTTCACTTTGTTTCTTTAGTTGCTTTTGTTTGTTTATTTTTAGCGTCTTTCATCTTAGTAAATTATTTTAATGATTTACTTTTATTTCTTTTTTTCAATTTAATCATCATTTATTTGGAGTAATAATATTTTCATGAAATTAACCTAGGAGTGGCAAATAAGTGAGTTGGATCACTTTGTGAGTTAGGTTATATGTAGGTGTCGTTTGGCAGATTATGACCCCACCAAACTCATCTAGTGACGGGTTACACTTGGGCTGAGTTGAACCCATCTAACTCGCGAATCAAAATTATTAATTTTTAAAAATTGAATAGGTGGTTGCCACCTATTTACTTCTTTTGCCAGCCATTCACCTATTTAATTTTTAAAAATTAATAACTTTGACCGGCGAATTAGATAGGTTCAATCCAATCCAAACCGTTAAATTACAAGTCACTATTTAACTTGTGACCCATTTGACCCAATCTAATAGTTTAAAATAGTAGGTGGATTAGATCTACAATTGCGAAGCCCAAATCGACCTTACTTCCATTGGTGCAATTGACAAATAGATACTTGTGTTCATATTGTGTGGAATTAGGTTAATTATTACGTGATTCTTTATGGTATTTGTGATATACTATTATATCTTAATCTACCACAATAATTTTTTGGTCTCTAACTAGACATTATTTTTCCTCACTCCACAAACTATGTATGAGAATCATAGGTATAGCCATCTCTATACCATAAGACTAACATGTTTACTTCCATTGTAAGTAATGTATTTGGGTTCAAAGCTCTGTGTACTTTGTATTTGGAAGATTTGCGAATTCCCATTGCTTATTTTAAAACCTTTAAAGGCCTACCTCATGACATTCAAGTCAAAAGAGATAAATTGAATAAGTATGGTCGTCTCTAATTTGATTTTCTCAAATAAACCACTTATATAAACATAAATATATATGGTCTAATTAAATTAAATCTGACCCATTAAATCCACTTGTAACTTGAATTAGATTCACTTGGCCACAAGCTTCCTTCAAGTCCAATTTTGCTCCTATAGCTATTTGCTTAGGCCAATCAATTTTAGTTAATCCATTAAGTGCTTCCTTCATCCTTTTAGCTTTGACTTATATTATTGGACATTCAACAATATATATTGCATCACATATTAAGTGTTTCCTTCATCTTTTTTAGTTTAGATTATGTAATTGGACCTCCAACAATATCTGATGGATCATTAATACACATTGGACTATATTTCTTTACGGAGAAATTGCACTTCTAATCCCTAAAATTTAGATGATCAATATTTTTAATCCTTAACATTTTGAGGGCAACACATTTAGCCATCAATGTTAACAAAACACATCAACTTCACTCTAATTAATGGAAATTAACACAAAGTAACATTTGATCGTTGGGCCTAATTTTATATTAACATTTTTGGTTCCTAAAAGTATGAATTGTTGACACTTTTAGTCCTTAATATTTGATAGTCAACACATTTAGCCCCAAAGTTACAAAAATAACTCAAGCATTGGGATAATTGATAGAAAATGATCTCACACTATTAAGATTTGCTTTTATGATTGTTAATTGTAATATTTAAATGAAGAAAACTATGTTGTTAAATAAAATATACTTTTTTTTGCTATGATACAATTTATTTAATTTGAATGCTTGTATTTCAAGTTTTTTATGTGGAATTATTATTATTATTTTTGTTCACAACACTATAATAGCACGATATACACTTAATTAGTGAAAAAATATATTAAAAAAAAGAGAAATTGTATTTTTTTTCTAACAATAATAACACTAAATTAATTAGAATACATATATTTGAAGGCTGTTTTAGTGGACCATATTTTTCCTGTTCATAGCTGTATTATAACACTATAAATACTTAATTTAGAAAAAAAAATACTAGAATGATACTTAACTTTGGAAAAATGTTATAACACAATAACAACAACAATTAAGCCTTTATCTCATTTTTGTTACATTAGTTATGTGGATAAAATACCATAATACACTATAAAAATTATTTACTATAAATGAAAAGAAAGTATATCATATAGGTCAATAGGATTCAATTGATCGTTTAAAGAATCTTGTGACTTCAAAATAGCTATTTTAAGCCTCGGTTAATTAGCTGGAATGCACATATTTAAGGCTACTTTTATGTAGACATGATTTCTTTTGTCCATAATACTATAGTAATACTATAAACACTTAATTAGAGATAAATACTATAATAATACTTAATTGGAAAAATATTATAATAACACTATAAAAATACACCTTTTGTTTAAAAAAGAGTTCACTTTTAGAATTTGTGTTTGTTTTGGAAAAACAGAGTTTATTTTTTTAATAAAATTCCTATACTATCCTTACTTATGACGACTACGTATGGCTCACAATTAAATATTAAGAAATGTAAAATCATACACTTAATCATGTCTTAAGCATATTGTACCTTAAACTGAAAGAAGTTTGTACCTATACAAAAATAGACTACTTTTTTTTTTCAACAAATGGAATTTTTTTAATTAAAAAACGAGTTTATTTATCTAATTAAATAATACAACTAATCACATAAGCAAATCCCGACTGCGTGACATCAATTTTCATCAGTTTCTCAATACTAAATTATTTTTGTAACTTTAGGGGCTAAAAGTGCTGGCTCTCAATTAGAGACAAAAAGTATTGACTCTTCAAACTTTAAGAACCAAAAATACTAATATAAAATTTAACCCTAATGACTAGACATTACTTTGTGTTAATTTCTGTTAGTTGAACTAAATTTGATATGTTTTCTTAATTTTGAGAATTAAAAGTGTCGACTCTTCAAAAATTAGAAATTAAGAGTGTCAATCATTTAAAATTTAAGGATTAAAAGCAATTTTCCCATTTCTTTAGCCCAACAACATCCCAAAACATTAAATATAGTGCTAACTTTAACTCACCAAGTAAATCAAGCATGAATGGATTGCATTGATGCAAGCAATGACTTGAAATGATCTATCTCCTTTAAGATGCAATTTAAAAAGTTGCTTAGGTATAAACCTATAATTTCTCATATGAATTCAAACCCAATGATTAGGTTCAATGATCACTTTCTTTTATCCTTTGTTGGTTTGAGTGTCATATTGTTCAAATTTTTTTTCTATTTGTTTTCTTCGACTTTCTTAGCCTTTCTTATACAATCCAAACTAGCACACTTATCAATAGGCAAAGGTGAAAAATCCATTAGAGGTAAAGGATTATTATTTTAGCACACTTATTTTATAGTTTTTTTTTATTAGTGTTAAGGCTGATCTAAGTCCATGTATAGTATAGTGGAAAATCAAAAACAAAAGCGATAAGGAGATTGGGATTATGTGATGTAGTTTGACTTGATTTACAAATCAAATGGACAACTGCTTAAGGTTGTCTTCAGGTAACTTTTTTAAAGATATTTTTAGGTAATCTTTGAGGCCTTGGCAAACCATGTTACCCTATAAATAAGGTTTGTTGCTAATATAAATCATTTAAGAATCTATTCATTTTTGTGAGTTTTGAGTGTAATGTGAAGTTTTATTCATGTGAGAACAATTTAGGCTTAACTAGCTTGACTAACTTCTGGCACCATCAATCTTATTTACCCAGTTAGATTCTTAAGTTGAGGTAATATTTCATTTACCTAGGTCTTTTCACAGGTCTATTTTGTGGGGATGATGCTTAGATTCTTATTTGATTATTCATGTATTGCCAGTTTTCTAGTCATGAGATGCACATAATCTAGTACCAGAGTTTTAGTTAAACTTCTCAAACTTGTAATATACTAAATATTGGTCAAAAACTGAATATTATGTCCAACTATTTTCTTCGATTATTTTTTTTTACTTGTTGTGATCATTGCTTGGTAGTGTAGTAATCTCATCACTTTAGTTGTTCCAGTCCAAGTTGATCTATTCCTTGCTATGTATCTTGTGTTTATGTTGTTAAAAAGAAATTTTAGGGTTTGGCCTTGATAAAAAAAAAATGAAAGAGGAGAAGAAAAATTGAAAGGTCCAAAAATAAGAAAAAAAAGGTTCCTTGTTGGCCAAAAGTTTTCCTTAAAAGTTGTAAAGAGTTGTTCATTTCCAAATTGTTAACTCTTGTGTAAAAAGCTTTGGCAAGTCATTTCCTATTTCCTTTTATTGGTGGCCACCCTTTCCTTTCCCTTTTCTTGTTTCCTTATTAACATATTTTGATTGTTTCCAAATATTGTGTCTCTTTTTCTTATTGTAGCTACCTTTCTCTTTCCTTTTTCTTGTTTCCCTATTAACATATTTTGGTAGTCTCCAAATATTGTTTTTCCTTTTTTTTTGTTATAGTCACCCCACACTTTTATTCTTTGTTTTCCCTTCTTCTTGTTTACTTTTTCTTATGTTCCCAATCCTTTGTTTCTTTATTTATCTCCCTTATTACTTTATCTTCCTTAGAGTAACAATATTTTTAGTAACTTTCCATAGTGAAAAGTCATAGTGACTAACGTAGCATGTTTAAAAAGATGAAACTGTCCCATATTATTTTATACTTTTCAAGGAGTATGATAGATAATTTTATATTTTTTAACATACCACACAGTCACTATGACTTTTCATTATGAAAAGTTACTAAGAGAATAATCACTTTTTTCCTTATAATCTCACTTTCCTTATTTTTCCCTTAATTTATACTTCCCATAATCCTTACTTTCCTTATTTTTTTTAATACTTCTTTTTTCTAGACTATTTGTGTGCAAGTTGCTTATTTGGTTGTGCTCAATTGTTTGATCCAGAACTTGGTTTGGAGTAAGAGAGTGTATTTGGGTTGAGTGAAGTATATAGCCAAGAGTTAAAACCCTTCACTATATACCTTATTCCTTTGCTATTCCTTGTACTAATATTTTCATGTAGAAAACTCATCATGGCTTCCACTAAGGAGATAGGTAAAATTGTAGCTATTTACCAAAATATTATAGCCTAGTGCAAGTAATGGAACTAAACTAGATTGAATTTAATGATAAGATGGAGTGGCTACAAGCCAAATTGGGGGAGTTACAAATAGAGATGACTATTCTATGAAGGAGTCAAAGGAAGGAATATTTTGGGTGTGAACACACTTCATCTAAGAGTGAATAATCTAGATATGATAGCGCTAAAGGTTTTGATAAGGTCTCTACCAGTAAACATAGCTGATGATGATGAGATTGGGTTGATTGAGACTTAGAGAGTATAAAGATGAAGTTTCTTGAGTTCAAAGGGAAAAATAGCCCCAAGGCCTATCTAAACTAGGAGAAGAAAGTAGAATGTATTTTTGAAAGTCATCAGTATTACAAGGAGAAGAAAATGAAGCTTGTAGTAGTTGAGTTTAAGGACTATGTCACAATTTAGTAGGACTAATTAGTTATCTCTAGGAGGTAGAATGGAATATGTCCTATCAACACGTAGTTTAAGATGAAGTCGGTCATGAAAAATGGATTCATTCCCTCACATTACTATGGAAAAATTGCAAAAGAAGCTACAAGGTTTGAATTAGGGAAATAGAAGCATGGCTTAATATTACATAAACATGGACATTGCTATAATCCATACTAATTTAAAGGAGGATTGCAAGGCTACTATAGCAAGGTTCTTGCAAGGTTTGAATCCAAACATTCATATTGTGGAATTTCTACTCCCTCTACTAAGATTATATGGCCCAAGTACTCTACCTTGGACTAGGCAAAAGTGCATTTAGATCTTTTAGCATAAAGCTAATTGTTTCTTAGAGTTTCCAACACTATTCTCAAATGTTCTTTATGGGCAAATGTGTATGGCTACATATGTGCATGCCATCAAAGGACAAATTTCCTTAAGTATGGTTTGAAAATCTAATTCATAAGGGCTTGAATGTTGCTTGAAGTATTTGTTAGGCCAAAGGGCATTACTAGAAACTCATAATGTCCTTGATGAGTGATAGCTTAAAACTACAAGTGCGCAGGTCTATACAAATAATACTGTGGCAAGCTTGGGTATATCTCATAATGAATAACCTTTTCCCCCCTAAAGTCGAGTTCATATGTCCTAAACTAAATGTAAGAAACAAATAAAAAGATTGACTTGGTGAAAATAAGACAAACTAATCTATGAGATAATTCAACAAACACTTAGTAAGCAATAAGATTATAACATCCCTCTTTTACTTCATTTGAACTCATTATGCTCTTTAATATCCGTGAGTTGTGGTGAATAGTTGATCAAATCTCCTAATGTATCCAATGGCCTTTTTCAAGGTCCATTAAAATATCTCCAAAAACTCAGATGCACAAACAGGCCTATGGGCTCAAAGTGTGAGAAATTTTTAAGATTATGTTCCTCATTTCCACCCATGTCTTTAGAGTATGTGCTCATCCCTTAAGAAACTCTAGGTTGCTATCCCTAAATCATAGGTTACTCTAAGACTAAATCTCATATTCTTTTGTTAGCTAGGTTCAATGAAATTTCTCAGCACAATCAATTAGTGATCAAGCAACTGAAGGAAATTAGGCCACAAAAAGAATAGATAATTCATATATCAACAAACCATAACATATAGAAAGGAATTAGAGATTCAAACAACATAAAAGATTTCAATTTGTTATCTTAAAACACAATTAAAATAGTGAAAACATATAAGAATTACAACCATAGAATTGAAATTGAAAAAATAAAATAAGGAATTTTGGTCTGAAGTTTTTATCTTCGAAGTCTCTTCTCCTTCTTCAAGTGGGCTACATCCATAGAGTTCAATAAATCTTCAAAGGATCATCAATTTAGCCCCAACCCTCAAAGGGGATTAAACCCTTAGAATCTTAACTAGACTAAATGTTTGATGAAATGCCACCTCCTCTCTACTCTCGAAGTCCATAGGAGCCTTATATATAGAATCCAAAGTCAAATATTCAAAAAATAGAAAGATTATTTTTGTTGCCTTTGACTTACCCTTGACTTCTTGACTTTTTTTTACCTTTGTTCATTGATAGAACTTAAAATGTATATATTTCTTGTTCATATTTTCCCAATATTAAATTGATTATAAGGTGAAATTGTTTGGTTTTGATATACTTTTTGTTTTAGGTATGGAAATAGGAGATTTGGAGGAAAAGAGGATAAAAAGAGTAAAATTGGAGAAAAAAACCAAAAAACTTCCAATTATTAGGTGTGACCACGCCAAAGGCATTTTTGGGCTGGCAAATGTTTATCTATAAGAAGAATTTATGGATGATATTTTCATCAAGAAAAGAAAATTATGAGTTGTCAAATTGAAAAAGGAAAAGGCATATTGTAGCGAGTTTTTAGGGAACAAAATCTTTTATTTTAATTAAGAGTATTTTTCCTATTCTTATTATGTTTCCCTTTTAGAGTGGAATTGGTTTGTCGTAATGGTTATCATTACTATATCTTAAGAGTTAGTTTTTGTTATAAAAAGGGAACTCTAGAAGGCCCAAAACATACAAAACAATACAAAAGGCAGCCGTCTTTCTTCTTCTCCTGGAGAACTCATGTTCCTTTCTTCTCTTTTCTTTAGTTTAGCAATATTTTTAGGAAAACTCCAAGATTCATGTGTGCCACCATGAGCGGCTAAACTCTATTTTCTTATTCAAGAGAAGGATTAATTTCAATTGCAATCACTGTGAGGTTTTGTTCTTAAATTTTTATTCTTGCTTTTAATTCAAGTACTTCTTGATTCTTGATTTAATTCCTATGAATAATTGATGTTGGTTAATCTGATAAAATAATTCTTCCTTTTTTATTCTCTTGCTATCTATGAGTTTAGTGATCCGTAATTATCATGAATGAGAGGTACAAGCAGCAACTGGTTAATTATGTTTTAGACTTGAAACTATGCATGCCTAGTCTAGAGGAATCAACGGGACAAAATTAATTTACTACAGCTATCTCAGTTCTTTAATCTTGATTTAACTCTTTTCATAGATCTTAATACTATAATTAATTTGATATGGAATGCTATCAAGTCCAATCAATTAATGATAAGTTTTGATTTGGGTATTGGATTCAGTCAATTATATTAGGAAAATAGAAATTTATTACGGCTATTCTAATAAGTTTCAAACTAAATATTTGAGTTTACAAAATTAATTTTCGTGACTTATGATCAGTGATGCAATTGAATGAGATCAACACTTGGATTGGAAGCTTGGTAATTTTGATAATTTTCTCTATTTTCTATTTTTCTGCTTGAATATTTATTTTTATTAATTTTTAGAATTTAGTAAAATAGTTAATCATTCAAAACTGCCTCCTTGTTTTATTTATTTTTAATTTGTTGTTCAAGGCTTGGAACTATACTTCAGTTCCCTTGGGATTCGACCTGGTCTGCTACTGCTACAAATTTAATTTGTAATCACTCAATGACCAGTGATTAATTTTGCAGGTCTCGACAAATCCGTCATTCATCCCACTCATTTGGATTTATATTTTAAACTCTTATTCGGCTACTCTTTCATCAAATATGGTCCTAAAATAAAAACATAAAAAAATAACATAAATTAAATGCAAACAATGAAAGAGCATAAAACTACAAAATAGTAGGTTAAATTCGTAGAAAATTGAATGGTAAATTTTGTACTCATCAAACTCCCCCAAACTCGAAGTATTGCTTGTTCTCAAGCAACTATTCACAACCTAAAATTTAAAAAGACTAAAATAATAAATCATAGAATAAAACAAAGAAGATAGCATTCAATTCCCAAGGTTACTTGAAGCATGGCCTATTTTTAACTCAAAAGTTTGCTTACTATATGGAAGATTTCATACATGGATATATCAAAAGCAACTCAACTCATATGGTAATTACTCGTTAATTGTTCACCTTCTTAATTCATTACCAAATAGAAAGTACTCTTATATCACCTTAAACCAATTATGTGTGTGTGAGCAATGAATACCAACTATTTCAATTAAGGACACTTAGGTCCAATGAGAGTTTTTGGGAATTTTGACATACCACTATCTTATTGACTAAAAGAGAAGTACTACACCTAATTTAAAGAATATTAGGTGTTTTGTTCATTCTTTCCCTTAAGTTGTCACTTTGCATATTAGACATAAAGTCCCTACGTGTATTGTATAGTCATTGACTCAGTAACAAAGTCACATTTCACTTGGAGTACTCTCTCTCTCTCTCTCTCTCTCTTTATTTAGTTGCCATGAGTTTTATGGCTCCTTTTATTTTGTAACCTAAATGGACAAATGAGTAAGAGCAATCTGATAGCGAAATAGCAACATATTTACATAAACATTAAACAAGTGCCCAAATCATGCCAAAAATATGATGAAATTGAAATTAATCATTCTCTTGAATCAGATAATAGAGTTTAGCCACTCATGGTGGCACACATGAATCTTGGAGTTTTCCTAAGAATATTGCTAAACTAAAGAAAAGAGGAGAAAGGAATGTGAGTTCTCCAGGAGAAGAAGAAAGATGGCTGCCTTTTGTATTGTTTTGTATGTTTTGGGCCTTCTAGGGTTCCCTTTTTATAATAAAAACTAACTCTTAAGATATAGTAATGATAACCATTACTACAAACCAATTCCACTCTAAAAGGGAAACATAATAAGCATAGGAAAAATACTCCTAACTAAAATAAAAGATTTTGTTCCCTAAAAACTCGCTACAATATCCCTTTTCCTTCTTCAATTTGAAAAGTCATAATTTCCTTTTCTTGATGAAAATAGCATCCATAAATTCTTCTTATAGATAAACATTTGCCAACCAAAAATGCCTTTGGCTTGGTTATGCCTAATAACCGGAAGTCTTTTGGTTTTTTTTTCTCCAATTTTGCCATTTTTATCCTCTTTTCCTCCAAATCTCCTATTTCCATCCCTAAAACAAAAAGTATATCAAAACCAAACAATTTCACCTTATAATCAATTTAATATTGGGAAAATATGAACAAGAAATATTTACATTTTAAGTTCTATCAATGAACAAAGGTCAAAAGAAGTCAAGAAGTCAAGGGTAAGTCAAAGGCAACAAAAATAATCTTTCTATTTTTTGAATCTTTTACTTTGGATTTCTATATATAAGGCTCCTATGGACTTCAAGAATAGAGAGGAGGTGGCATTTCATCAAACATTTTGTCTAGTTAAGATTCCAAGGGTTTAATCCCCTTTGAGGGTAGGGGCTAAATTGATGATCCTTTGAAGATTTATTGAACTCTATGGATGTAACCCACTTGAAGAAGGAGAAGAGACTTGGAAGATAAAAACTTTAGACCAAAATTCCTTATTTTATTTTTTCAATTTCAATTCTATGGTTGTAATTCTTATATGTTTTCACTATTTTAATTGTGTTTTAAGATAACAAATTGAAATCTTTTATGTTGTTTGAATCTCTAATTCCTTTCTATATGTTATGGTTTGTTGATATATGAATTATCTATTCTTTTTGTGGCCTAATTTCCTTCAGTTGCTTGATCACTAATTGATTGTGCTGGGAAATTTCATTGAACCTAGCTAACAAAAGAATATGAGATTTAGTCTTAGAGTAACCTATGATTTAGGGGTAGCAACCTAGAGTTTCTTAAGGGATGAGCACATACTCTAAAGACATGGGTGGAAATGAGGTACATAATCTTAAAAATTTCTCACACTTTGAGCCCATAGGCCTGTTTGTGTATCTGAGTTTTTGGAGATATTTTAATGGACCTTGAAAAAGGCCATTGGATACATTAGAAGATTTGATCAACTATTCACCACAACTCACGGATATTAAAGAGCATAATGAGTTCAAATGAAGTAAAAGAGGGATGTTATAATCTTATTGCTTACTAAGTGTTTGTTGAATAATCTCATAGATTAATTTGTCTTATTTTCACCAAGTCAATCTTTTTACTTGTTTCTTACATTTAGTTTAGGACATATGAACTCGAATTTAAGGGGAAAAAGGTTATTCATTATGAGATATACCCAAGCTTGCCACAATATTATTTGTATAGACTACGCACTTGTAGTTTTAAGCTATCACTCATCAAGGGCATTATGAGTTTCTAGTAATGCCCTTTGGCCTGACAAATGCTTTAAGCAACATTCAAGCCCTTATGAATTAGAGTTTCAAACCATACTTAAGGAAATTTGTCCTTTGATGGCATGCACATATGTAGCCGTAGCACATATACCCATAAAGAACACTTAAGAATAGTGTTGGTAACTCTAAGAAACAATCCACTTTATGCTAAAAGATCTAAATGTACTTTTCCCTGGCCCAAGGTAGAGTACTTGGGCCATATAATCTTAGTAGAGGGAGTAGAAATAAATAGAGCAATAGAGTAGGACACACTGTTGTCAGTTCCATATTCCGTCAAAACCTTAAAGGGATTTTTTGGGCTTAATAGCTATGATAGAAGATTTATAAAAAGATATAGACCGATGGCTAGGCCTTTGACTAGTTTGTTAAAGAAGCATAAATTTAAATGGAATGAATAGGCTAAGATGGCTCTCACTAATTTGAAATAGAAAATGAGTACAACTCCTATCTTAAGATTACCAGATTTCTCCAAACACTTTATAGTGGAAAATAATGCATGTAAAAGGGGTATTGGAGCTGTGCTAATGCACGAAGGCCAAATTATTTCTTATTTTAGCAAGGCTCTAAACCCAAAGAATATTAGCTTGTCATTTATGAAAAAAAATTACTAGCTATTATCACAACCATGGTTAAATTGAAGTATTATCTTGTGGGACATCATTTCATTTTCAGAACTGACCCGTAAAGCTTAAATTTCTACTGGATTAGAGGTTGACAACTACACTTTGATTCAAATGTTTTACCAAACTACTTGGACTAAACTATGAATGCGCTAGAGAAAAGGAGTTGAAAATGTGGTTGTAGATGTGCTTTCAAAGAAAGGTTGGGAAAATGAAGACGAGAGAGATCAAGTTATGGCCATTACTGGAGTACAACCTAAGTGGATAAAATAAGTTATTAGGTGCTATGAGATAGATAAGATATGCATGGATTTGAGTCTACAACCAGACTGGATGACTCACTATAAGGTATGTTGGCGGCACATCTAGATAAAAGTAAAGTTTATCTAGATAATAGACAAGAAATCAAGACATAGATCTTGAAAACCTTGGATGCATCTGCTTTGAGAGGACAATGAGATCATTTTCATTTAGAGTTTGCAAAGAATAAGTGGTTTATTCTACAAGCTAGAAATGAAAAGGGTAGTGCAAAATTTGTTAAGCAAGCGAAGAATTGCCAACACAATAAGCATGAAACTATGCAATATCCAAGTCTTTTACAATCTTTACCTATTCCTGAGCAAGCTTAGACACACATCAACATGGATTTTGTGGGCGACAGTATATTAGTAATGGTCAATAGTTGATAAATTTTGGTTATTTTATCCTCCTCAATCATCCTTTCATGGACAGGAGGTGGCTTAAGTCTTTTTAGATAAAATATTTAGGCTACGTGGTATTTTTGCCATCATAGTCATGAATAGGGACAAACTGTTTGCTAGCCTTTTCTAGGAGTTATTCAAGCTATTTGGCACCTAGCTACATTATAGTACCTCATACTATCCCCAGATTGATGGTCAAATTGAGATGTTGATCCAATGTCTTCAAGCATTTTTGAAAAGTATGTGTTGTGACAGGCCAAATACTTGGAAGTTGTTGGCAATGGTTGATTGGTGGTAGAACACCAATTATCACAATGGCATTAGAATGACACCTTTTGACATCTACTATGGTTATAAGCCAATTTTGTTGAATCGAAGGAACGTCTATGATTTTATCATACCTTTAGCTAACAAAATCATCAAGGAAAGGCAAGCCATGAATTAGTTGGTCCATGATCATTTGACACAAGATCATAATGGAATGAAGACATATGCCAACAAGAATAGAACTAAGGGAGAACTACATGTTAGAGACTTGGTCTATGTCAAGCTGCAACCATTTTGTTAGCATTCTATAGAATTAAGGAAGAACTTAAAGCTATCTTCAAATTTTTTTGGCTCCTTTCCTATTATCAAAAGAATTGGTGCAGAGTTTATAGACTTCGATTGCCAATTGGCTCAAGAATCTACCCTGTTTTCTATTGTGTTTAGACTCAAGAAGAAGATAGGAGTAGCTTAATAGTTAATGCTAGCATTGCCATTAGTGGATGAAAAGGATCAATTCAATGCTAACCTCTAAAGTTGTACTAGGAAATTCAATGCCAAGGGAAACCAATGACAACTCTAGAAATTTTCATTAAGTCTCAATTCCTTGATTTTGCATTTCAATTGACATCTTGAGTTACCAAATGATCCTTGAGGACAATCATCATTTTGATCAAGAAGAATTCATCATGAAAAGCATAGGAAATCAAAATTATTAAAATGCTGTAACACTAGCTAGTGGAATGGTGTATTACTAATAAAGCATAGTTAATGATTTTAAGGAGTCAATGGTTTGGATTAAATTATTATATAGAGATCCATGGCCCTGATTAATCTTGATTTGTATAAGGGGTTATTCATGGCATACTAAAATAGCAATCATGGCCTAAATCATTTTGTTATTTTCCCTCTAAATTTAATTCCTTCCCAATTTGCTTTCCTCTTTTTGAATTTCAAATCCAACTCTAATTCAAACCAACCACCAATTTTCTTATTAAAATGTTCATTATGTAATAATTACTTTTTTAAAAAATAGTCATTCTTCAACTAGTGCATTTGGCTACCTATTTTATTGGTTATAAAAAATAAGTAGATAAAAGAAGGGGACATTATTCTTAATTTTCACAAAATCAATGTAAACATTATATGACTTGGCAGAAAATCCTATCCAAAACACTACATGGTTATATTTGAAATAGAAACTATTAAATATTGAAACTATTACCATGCTTTATGAAAGATTGTTGGTGGAAATGTGCATTGTGCAAGTAAAGCAAACTTAGAAATTGGTAACATTTCTGCCAATTTAAAAAATTGATGGCCACCATGGACTAGGAGAATGATGCAATCTCTAGTCCACAACGGCCATCATTTGTGGTTCGTCATTGTGGTGATAGAGTAGAGGATAATCAAACTACAAAGAAACCAAGTTTACAAGTTTGGATTTGGGCTCAAAAAGTTTATGAGATCAGCCAATGTACAAATCGAAGTCAAACTTGCTCAGAAGAGTGACACTTATGTTCTTTTAAAGTTCATATATCTTGTTAAGTGTTGTCTTATGGTCTTGATTAATTTTAATTAAATCTTTAATTGCATTGTACCAATCCCAACTATTCATTAGGCCTTTAATTAGGAATTATTTATAATAGGATGGCCAAATGGCCTTATTTATTTGGGGATTTAAAAGGCTAACAAATGCTTAAGTCTCTAGGGTTTGTGTATTTCCTATTCTTAGTTTGGTTCCTCTTCTTTTGTTTCCTTATCCTAAACTACCTCATTTTCCTTGTCCTAGTTGTTTTAAGATAGAATTACTCCCTATAAAAATGGGTCCTTCACCAAGTTTATAATATACATCATTGAGATTAATAAAAGTTGAGAGTTTGTTTTCTTAAATTGATTATTGTTTGAACTTGCTAGTTAGCTTATTAAGGTGCATTCCTTGTGGTGCTTCTAGTGTGCTTTCTTAACTTATTGAATTGGTTTTGATCTATCAAATGTAGGAAACTGAGTATATCAAGCAATAGAATTTAAAATTTCAGTTTTCTCCAGGATCTATACGAAGTGAGACCAAATTGGAGTTTAGGGTTTGTACCTTGGTAGTTTCGGTAGAGTTGACTTGTGAAGATCTTTGTTTATCGAATCACTAGCAAGACTGAATTGGCTTCACCTCTATGGTATCCACATGATCGATCTAAACTTCTAGTTATTGTCACACAATTAACTAGAATAGAAGCACACAAAATCCGAAGTGCTAGCTTCAAAATTTGTGTTATGTTTTTCTCAAAATTTGTTGTCAAGGTTTTTTGGTTTTTCTCTTGATTTTTCTTTCAGGAATGGTGGCTATTTTCTTTCACATAGAAGGCCGAAGGTTTCTTTCTCTTATACCTGGTGGTTACCAAAAATCCCATTATATATAGACCTAGATTGTAGTCCTAAGGTAAAAATCTTCTAAATAGTTTTATTTGGACTACCAAACCCTAGTCTGTTTGGGATTTCTAGATTCAATGAACTATCAAACCCTAGTCTATTTGGGATTTCTTGTTGGCTTCATAATTTCTGTGTATTGGTGCTTGTGTTGGTTATTCAATATACATTAAACCTAGACCATTGCTATAGAAACCATATATGTTGGGGGAATTGGTAGGCTTGATATTGTCAATGTGTCTCATTAAATAGTGTGGTAGACTTGAAATAGGAACCATATCCTTCTATTCTGGTGACTAGCAATAGAAGCTAGAGTGAAAAACACAATTGCCTCTTTAAATGCATGATCCCATAGCTAAATCACACAACTAGGGAGAAATAGAGACAATCCTAATTAATTACTTCTTCGAAATTAAATCACAATTTTTGGTTCCAAATTCTAGTTATAATTGATAAATTAAGTTTTTTCCTATTGTTCTATTTTTAATTCTACTCAATTTCATTATTTTGATTTCTCAAAATTGTAGTTATTAGCTACTAAAATTGCCCCCTAGCTTCTAGGTAAATAATAACCCCCTTAAAATACCTGCATCCTTGAAGGATCAACCCTACTTCCACATTACAATAAGTGTATATTTGCACTTAGTTATGTGGATTTAGATTTTTGTTACTTGATATTTGTATTTTTGTGCTACATTTTTATATTCTAATATGCATCGCTTGAGTTCTAAGATAGAAGTTCTATCAATGAAGGTTTGAGCTCCAAATTACCATCCAAGAGCAAGGGCTTATATCAGGGAGTCCACCCAGATTAGTGTTCCAAAAATTGTACTATTTCCTTGGCATCTTGGGCTATCTCCTCCATGTCATCATCTTCAAGGACACTATCAAGAGAATCCTTAATGCACACTTGTTTAAGGGACTTTATCATACTAGTCTCAACAACATCCATCCTAAAGCAACTCTCTTTTTTAAGGATACTTCATAACTTTAAAGATATTGAATACCACTTGTTCCTTATCAAATCTCAAAGTAACTTCCCCCTCACAGACTTCAATCATAGCATCCCCCGTAACAAGGAATGGCCACTAGGAAGATAAATTTGTCAACCTTAATGAGTACATCTTCTATCCCTTGGGGTATGTTAAAGACTAGTCCTCAAATCAAAGAGTGATGTTGGTGGACTTCACATCACTTTCCAATCCATGCCCATTGAATAAAGAAAGGGGCATGAGGTTGATACTTACACCAAATCATAAAGAACCCTAGCAAACAGTGTCTCACCAATAGTACATAGGATGGTGAAAGAACCAAGGTCCTTTCTTTTTGTAGGGAGCTTCCTTTGGATGATAGTGCTGCACTCCTTCATCAATGGTATCATCTCCCAATTTTCAAGCTTTTACTTACTAGAGAGTAACTCTTTTAAGAACTTAGCATATTTTGGCAATTTCTTGAGCACTTTCACAAAGGGTAAGTTGATATTAATCTTCTTTAAATCCTCTACAAACTTAGACATTTCCTTATCCATCTTCTTCCTTGGAAGTCTTGGAGCATAGAGTGGCTTAAGTGTGTACACATATGGTAAAGGTTGTTTGGCCACTTCTTCCTCATTAAACTCATTAAACTCAATAAGCATCTTCTTTTTGATGCTTTCATTCTCTTCTTCAATAAAGCCATTACCAGTTTTCTTCTTGACCCTCAATGTCACCGCCTTATATTGCTCATTTTCTTTATCCTTAGGGTTAAGCACCGTACTGCTTGGCAAGAATACAATCAGTGTCTCTCTATAGATTTTGCTAGTTTCCCTATATAAATCTCTATGTTACAAATGGATGCTTCCAAAGAAGAAATCCAATTTTAGAAAGAGCTTTAAGATTCAGCTAAGGAATGCGCAAATTTAGTGAGTTTGTCAAGTTCATTCTCCTTCTTGGGTACTTATGCTCTAAGTTAAGAGGATACATTGGTTTTGGAAGATTATAAGGGGAACCTTGTTGATTAGAGCCCCCCATGAGAAGTTCGGATGATTTCTACCCTATATTGTAGATCTTGGGACTATTGTTTCCCTCTTACCTCACAAAGCTTACAGACTCTGGGTTGATAAAGCAAGTCTTCATCACGTGTTCACCCTTGTACAACTCACAAGCTATGATTGGGGAAGGTTTTGCCATAGCATATAACCTTATGTCTATCTTTAATACCATGTTGGTCAAAACCACTACTTGAGCAGAAAGTTGAGTAGTTGAGTCAACTTTATATAACTCCACTCTCTTAGTTATAATTCAACTTGAGGGCCATTAGTAATTATTTGCTACCATCTAGTGTCTTCCGTCATCACATCACTTATAATCCTATGATATCCAACCAACCCATTGTAAAAAGTCAAGATTTGAATCCATTCAAGAATACCATATTGAGGACATTTGTACAATAACTACTTATAACGTTCCCAAGCTTCATAGAGTGTCTCCCCACCAATTTGTTGGAAGGTCATGATATCATTCCTCAACCTTGTGCCTTTGCTTGGAGAGAAGTACTTGGAGACGAATGCTTGAGAGAGTTACCTCCAACTTGTGATAGAAATCTGGCAATGAATTTAGCCATGATCGATTTCTATCCCTCAAAGTGAAGTGGAAGAGTAGCAACCTCATGGCATCAGGCAAAAAACCATTACTCTTAAATGTCCCACACACCACTAAGAATCTTTGCAAGTGTTCATTTTAATTCTCATTTGGATCTCTCTTAAATTAGCACATGGAATGAAGCCATTCAACCAATGTGGACTTAATTTCAAAATCTGAAACCTCCATCTCTAAAATCACAACACTGATTGCCCTTCATCAAAGTATAGTGCAAGATAATCCGAAGAAGCCTTCGGGAGAATCATTGTTTTGACAATCATTTTCTATGTTTTGAGCCACTGGTTCCTTTATATGATGATTTCTAGCTCTTCTTAACATGTAAAAGTACTTACAAAGCACAAGCGTTCAAGTGTTCACTCTATTCTTTGCAACTCAAACAAGTTGAACCTAAGAAGACATGTTACTTTGAATACAAAAGTAATTCAATAAAGATAATACAAATTATTAACAAGACATAAGAACTCAAGACACAACTAGGAAACACAAGATCAATCACCAGAACAAGAACAAGTACTAAATAAGTTACTGCTATAGAGAGAACAACTAAGCAAATCAATTTGAATAAGTAGAGGTCCTTAGTAATAGCACCAACAACTTGATGATGATTAACCACAAGTATACAATGTCATTTAAGTTGTAAATTGTGGAAAGCACGAGTCAAATCCTTAAGGACTTTAGATCAAACTAAGTTACTTAAGATGTTCAAGGCAAAGTTCAATTGTTTGGATTCTTTTAGACCTACTTAAACTAAATGTGAAGCAAACAAATAGATAAAAGAAGGAAAATCAAGTTATAAGGCTTGGAAGTTTGACTTAAACACAAAAAATATTCAACAAACTAGGAACAATTTATGGTTTAAATGAGTGAAATTTTGACTTTCATAAGTGCTTAGAAGCTAGAGTTTGAGGCATCAGCATTATATACTCTTTTCTACAAGTTAAGGAACGTCAAGTTAATTTTGAGTGGTTAGAGCAAGTAGCATTTTGTGAGATATTTGCCAATGTCAAACAATTTGAAGATAGGTTGCAGCTTTTGGATAATAAGTTTGAACAGTAATATTTGGAGGCTAAATTGTTAGAGCTTAATAAAGCTAGTGCTAAGCATATTATGTTTGTTAATAAATAGAGTAGTTTTGGTTGCAAAAAGCCAAATTGTAGTGGATCAAAGAAGGAGATGCTAATATCAATTTTTTTTCATAATGTTGTTATGTCTAGAAGAGTAAGATCTTATATTCATAGAATTAAGAATGATTAAGGCAAGTGGGTGTGATGGGATCCTAGGAGCCGTTCAACTTACTCGCCAAACATTCGACCCACCATAACATATTATGGGGCCTGATCATGAAAGGTAGGTCTAAACGACTTCAAAAACATCTTAAGTGGTTTAATCCATGATATTCAAGCCCATCAAGCACGTGGTCCAAATGTGAATAGTACCTGCAAATAGTGCCATGAATAGTGCATGAACAGTACGTGAATGGTATTTGATGAGCAATGCCATGAATAGTGACAAACAAGGTTTTATTTTTTTATTTTTAAGGATACCCTTAATTTATTAAAGGAGCTAGCCGCCCCTTAGAATTAGATTAGGGTTAGGATTTTAGTTGCTACCTTTCCAAGACAACTTGTATTTGATAAATATAGGCCATTCGCACAAAAGAAATAAGACAAGTTGAGAATTTTTGAGATCTTACGTCCTTGAGAGTTTGAATGAATCAATATTTTCATTCTTTCAAAGAACAACGGGCTTATCAAACTTGATCAATTTATGGCGCCTTTGAATCTTTGATAGAGCTTAAAATGTATATATTTCTTGTTAATATTTTCTCAATATTAACTTGATTATAAGGTGAAATTGTTTGGTTTTGATATACTTTGTGTTTTAGGTATGGAAATTAGAGAATTGGAGGAAAAAAAGACAAAAAGGGCGAAATTGGAGCAAAAATCCAGAAAACTTCTGGTTACTAGGTGTGACCACACCAAGGGCATTAGGCTGGACATATTTTTATCAAGAAGAAGAAGTTTATGGACGATATTTCTATCAAGAAAAGGAAATTATGAGCTGTAAAATTAAAGAAGGAAAAGGAATATTGCAGCAAGTTTTTAGGAAACAAATATTTTATTTTGGTTAGGAGCATTTTTCCTATTCTTCTTAAGTTTCCTTTTTAGAGTAGAATTAGTTTTTAGTAATGATTATCATTACCATATTTTAGGAATTAGTTTTTTATATAAAAAGGGAACCCTAAAATACAAGAAAAATGCAAAAAAAAAAAAAATAGCACAAGGCAGTCGCCTTTTCTTCTTCCTCATTTCTCACGTTTTTCTTTTTTTCTTTCTTTAGTGTAGTAAAATTCTTAGAAAAATTTCAGTAGCCATGTGTGCCACCATGAGTGGCTAAACTCTATTTTCTAATTCAATGGAATGATTGATTTCAATTGCAATCACCGTGAGGTTTTGTTCTTAAATTTATATTCTTGCTTTTAATTCAAATACTTGTTAATTCTTGATTTAATTTCTATGAATAATTGATGATTAGTTAATCTAACAAATTAATTCCTCATCTTTTTATTCTGTTGGTATCCATGACTTCAGTTATCCGTAATTGTCATGAATGAGTGGTCCAAGTAGCAATTAGGTTAATTATGTTTATGACTTGAAATATGCCTGTTTAGCCTAGGGGAATTAACGGGACAAGTTAATTTACTGTAGCTATCTTAGTTCTTTAATAATGATTTAATTGTTTTCATAGATTTTAATGCTATCATTAAATTAATATAGAATGCTATCGTACCCAATCAATTAATGATAAGTTTGGATTTGAGTGCTAGGTTCAGTCAATTATATTAGGAAAATAGAAATTTATTACGGTTATCCTAATAAGTTTTAGGTTAAATATTTGAGTTTGAAAGATTATTTTTCGTAACCTATGATTAGTGATGCAATTGAATGAGATCAACCATTGGATTGGAAACTTGGTAAAATTTGGTAATTTTTTGCTATTTTCTATTTTTTCTGTTTTAATATTTATTTTTATTAATTCTCAAAATTTCGGTAAATTAGTTAATCATTCAAAAACCCCCTTTGTTTATTTATTTTTAATTTATTGTTCAAGACTTAGAACTATACTTCGGTTCCCTTGGAATTCGACCTGGTCCACTTTTGCTACAAATTTATTTTACAATTACTTTAGGATTAATGATTATTTTTGCGAGTTTCGACAAACCCATCAAAATTTTGGTGCCGTTGTCGGGGATCCAATTAGTTCCTTATTTTGAATATTTAATTTTACTAATATTTTCTTTCTTGTGTGACCCATGCTTCTCAAAAAGTCAAATTAGAATACAATCCTGAAATTGAGAAAACTGCTCGTCAATTAAGAAAGGAGGCTAAGCAAAGAAAATGTGGTTCATCTTCAGGAGTGGATATTGAAATGGAATACATCAAATTTGAGATAGCCGAATTTTCATAAATAGGAGATAGAATGTTAAAGGAGTTGACTGTTTCTACTCTAAACCAACAACCTGTTTGCATTCAATTTCCTACTTTAGATGTTAGTTTTGAATTAAAATTTGATTTAATTCATTTATTGCCCATTTTTCGTTGTCTTGTAGGTGAGGAACTGCACAACCATTTAAAAGAGTTCCATATCATATGTTCAAATATGAGACCGCAAAGGGTGTTAGAGGAGCAAATTAAGTTGAGAGCCTTCTCTTTCTCCTTAGGAGATAAGGCGAAGGATTGGCTATACTATCTTTCTTCCGGTTCAATCACTTATTGGGACGAGATGAAAAGATTATTCTTAAAAAATTTCTTCCCTACATCTTAAGCTGTAAATATTAGGAAGGAGATCTGCGGGATACAGCAACTTAGTGGGGAGACTCTGTACTAGTATTGGGAAAGATTCAAGTAACTGTGTGCTAGTTGTCCCTTTCATCAAATTCCCAAACAACTCCTCATCCAATACTTCTATTAAGGATTATTACCAATGGATAGGAGTATGGTAGATGCAACCAGCGGAGGAGCATTAGTGAACAAAACACTAGCAGAAGCTAGGTAATTAATTTCAACATGGCAAAAAATTCCCAACAATTCAGAACCTGAGTTGAGGGGAATTTTAAGCGAGTTAATGAGGTAAATACATCCAACTTGGAAAATCAAATGGTTGATCTAACTTCTATGGTTCATCAATTGACTGCAGGGCACGTGCAAACTATGAAAGTTTGTGGAATATGCTTGGTACGTGGTCATCCAACTGATATGTGTCCTACACTGCAAGAGGATTCATATCAACAAGTCAATACAGTGGGTGGATTTCCTAGACAATCCCAAATGAGATATGATCCCTATTCTAATACTTATAACCCTGGATAGAGGGATCATCTGAATTTTAGTTATGAGAAGCAAGGAGAGTAACAAAGACACCCACCACAACTTTATAATAAACAACTTCCACCACTAGCTCAATTTTCAAACCCAGGTATGCACTTGGAGGAAATTGTTAAAACTCTTGCTATTAATATTCAATAAATGCAACAGGAGACAAGAGTTATGGTGAACCAAATTACACAACTGGCTACATCTATTAGCAAGCTAGAAGTACAAAATTCTAGAAAGCTACCTGCACAACCAGTGGTAAACCCAAAGGAAAATATGAGTGCAATTACATAAGAAGTGGAAAGGAGATCGATGCAAAACCATATCTACCAGAAAAACCAAAGAATGCAAGAGAGAATGAGAGTAAAGAAGAAGAAGAAGCCACAATTGAACCACAATCAAATGTAACCCCTTCTTCTAATTCTAAGCCAACATTCCCTAATGTTATTGTTCCACATTTTCCTAGCATGTTGGCAAAATCGAGACAAGAGGAGTATGAGAAAAAAAATTTAGAAACCTTTAAAAAGGTGGGAGTGAGCATAACCTTGTTGGACACCATCAAGCAAATTCCGAAATATGCAATATTTTTAAAGGAGTTGTGCACCAACAAAAGGAAGCTCAAGGGAAATGAAACAATTAAGGTAGGAAAAAATGTTTCGACTATGCTCATACAAAAGACTCTACCTGAAAAAGGCAAGGACCAAGGTATGTTCAAAATTCCATGTGTGATTGGGAATAAGAAAGTTGAGCGTGCTATGCATGACTTAGGAGCTTCTATAAATGTTATGCCCTACTCAATTTTCAAAAATTTAAATTTGGGTCCTTTGAAAGAAACTAGAATAGTGTTTCAACTCGTAGACCGTTCTCTTGCTTACCCGATAGGAATTGTTGAGGATGTTTTGGTACAGGTCAATGAGCTAATATTTCTAGCAAATTTTTACATCCTAAAAGCAGAGGAGGACAAAGCCACAAGTTCTACCCAAATTTAACTAGGGAGATCCTTGATGAAGATAGCTAAAACAAAGATAGATGTAGATAAGGGCATTCTCTCTATAGAGTTTGATGGGGAGATTGTTAAATTTAATATATTTGATGCTATGAGATATCCTCTTAAGGCTCATTCAATTTGCTCTATTGACACTATTGATTCCATTGCACAAGAAACCTTTGATGAAGAAAATACTATGAAGGAAAAACAATTGGACGAGGAAGAAGCTGTTGAACTATGTGATGATAATGACTATACCAAGGATACACAGGAAAAGTCAACACTTTTTAATATTGAACCTTTTTTATCTCACGAGAAAGTGTTATATTCTGTTTTGCAGGCCCCAAAACTTGAATTGAAGCAATTTCCTGACCATATTAAATATGCATATTTGGGAAAAAATGAGACTCTTCCAGTCATAGCTGCAAAACAGTTAACAAATGACCAAGAAGAGAGGTTGGTGGTAGTTTTGAAAGAACATAAAACGGCAATTGGTTGGTAGTTGGCCGACATTAGAGGAATAAGTCTAGCAATTTGTATGCACCGCATTCTTCTTGAAAAAGATGCTAAGCCTATAAAAGATGCTAATGAGTCTCATTCATTTATTCTATTAATGTTACTAATTTAAGTGTGCAGGATATTTTTTAAGAAAAATAAAATATAAATCAAGTTGAATTGAATGCACAATTGGAAGTGAATAAGAAAGCAATGGTAGCTTATGCGAAATCAATAAAGAAAATGCAGGTGTGGTCCAAGCAATTAGTAAAAATTTAATAACTTAAAGAGAAATGGAGACGTCGAACATAACAACGTTAACCAATGGCAACCCAAAGGATTTTTTGTTTGTCTTTTATTCTTCGTTCTTAATTTTATTGTTTGTTTTTCCTTTCTTTTCTTTATATAGCTAATGAAATTAATTGTTGTTTGTAGCAAAAGACTTATTTTCTTAGGCATGATAACATTTTAAAAAGTTTAGATATGTATGTTTTTTTTCAGAAGACCTTACTTTTTTAGGTGTGCCCACGCCTTAAAAAAGATAGTCTTTTGGAATTTGTTTCTACCTCCTTTAATTTTTTTTCCCAGAAGACTAAAGCTTATTAGGCGTGCCCACACCTTAAGTTAGATAGTCTTATAGAATTTCCTCCCTATTCCCTTTGATTTTTTTCCCAAAAACTCCACTTCAGTAAGCGTGCCCACACCTTATTATACTAAGTCTTTTGTTTTTTCTTCATGATTCATTTGCAAAAATAAAATTTTAAAAAAATCTATTAATAAGGGTTTTCCTAAACCCAATTTTTTCTCTACTTCTCTCTCTTTTCCAAATGCAACTTACTCTCCACTGTAGTTCACCTCCACCACGCCGCTGCCCTTGTTTTTGCCTCTGCCAGTCAGTAAGTTGCTTCACTAATCGTCCATCCGCTAGCCGCAACATCCTTGCTGTAGTTTTTGCTTTGCCTATATCGCCACCGCTGCCACTCTGCCTACATCTCTACTGTAGTCTTTGCTCCTCTCATGTTGCTCCACCATCGCTCTGCCAACTACAGCTCATTCCGCTGTACTCCACCCCCTCGTACCGCCCCATAGCCATATGGGTTTGGACGCTCCAAATTGATTGAATTAACTAGACAGAAGTTTGGCCACCGACAATTCAAAGCAAATTGATTTGGCCGAACGTGATCAATGGAAACCAAGAAGCAACAAGAACCCATTTGAATGAATTGGTTCAGCCAAGTCCAACCGTGGCTCTAGCCGAACAGTACTAGTAGTTAATTTTTTATTTTCCTTTTCTTTTTTATTTTGCACTTATTTTTTATTCTTTTTGCTGCGGTTCTTTTTTTCTTGCTACTGCATCGATCTTCTTTGTTGTCCTCTTGAGGTGGTAGCTTTATTTGTTTCATCATGCTGCGAATTACGTTGATGGCGCGAATGAGTATTATTCCACTGCCAAGTAGCCCCTCACCACCAAACAGTCCTTCACCACCACGCAAATTTTTTCCAATGCACCACTAATCACCACCCTCACCCTAGCACCCATTGCTTGTGCTGTGATTTAGGAGAGTTTTGTATTCCGTTGTCCTTATTTTTCTTTCTTTTCTGATTTGGATGCACAATTATTTCACACATTGGGGACAATATATGATTTAGGTGTGAAGAGGGGTGCTTTTGGGTTTTTGTGGTTATTTGAATTATTTTGGTAAATTTTTTGCAAAATCATGCTTGACAATTTGAATGTCTTCCTTGAAATTCCTTAATCTTTTGATGCTTGTCTAGAATAACTCTTGGTTAACATGCATTTGTAATTTGAGTTGGAAAGCATGAAAGGAGGTGAGTATGATTAGCCTTTGTTTTGAAAATTTTTAAAGCATCTCGTTGATTTTGGTGATTGAAATGAATGAGAATGTGCAATATTTGATACATTGAACCCATTGTGAGTATTTGAGCTTAAGAGCATTTCCTTTTCTTTGCTCACATGTTTCTTTGTGGAGTTTTGACAAATATGGTGTGTTTATTCTAGAACTTGCTTTGTTATACATGTCGAGATCACATTGTGCATTCATGCTTGGAAATGATAAGTGCACTTAGGATTGGCCAATTTAAACTTTCTAAAAAGCCGTCCCATTACATATACTCTTAGTTCACCAATTTTGAGTCTTAACCTTTCTTTGTTATAACACCACATTGTTAGCCATAACCCTTTGTTTTGCTTAGCATTGTTGAAACCCTTTGTCAAGAGTATGTGGGAATAAATTGCATGATAAATTTTCCGTTGATTCCAAAGAAAAGAACCATTGAAAAAAAAAAGAAAAAAAAAAGATGAAAAGGGTGAAAAAAAGAAAAAGTGAAAAGTATTCCCTACGAAGATTGGACAAAGTTAATGTTCTTCATTATATACAAAACGGTCCAACTATATGATGAAGTTGCAAAAAGGGATGCATGTTATTTCGAATAAGAAAGTGATGGTTGTTTCCTTTGTTTTTTTCAAAAGCTAGCCGAAAGGTTTCTTGTATATCTATTATGGCTGCCGAAAATCTTTCTATTTACAGACATGGGTTGTAGTTTTAGGGTAA
This sequence comes from Gynochthodes officinalis, assembly GCA_020080225.1. Taxonomy (NCBI): domain Eukaryota; kingdom Viridiplantae; phylum Streptophyta; class Magnoliopsida; order Gentianales; family Rubiaceae; genus Gynochthodes; species Gynochthodes officinalis. The sequence continues at coordinate 24,149,958 of CM034623.1, forward strand.
AACTTTTCTACAGAGTTTTACTTGGACTACCAAACCCTAGTCTGTTTGGGATTTCTAGATTCAATGAATCTACTAGTTGCCAAGCACAAGAGTTCCATCCCATTCGAACTTGGACTTTAAAGCTTTGGATCTTTCATTGCTAAGTCCAAAACTATTTTGGATTTATTAGCACTAAAACCCAAACCTTTTTGGTCTTAAATTCAAATACCGTCTTAAACCGGAAAACCCTAAAGAGTTCTAGTCACATTAGAATTCTTGAGATTATTCAAAATTCATCATATGAATTTTATACTCTTTTTAGATTTGATCTAAGTGTGCGACCCAATAAGTCCTCATAACATTAGTTATGACATAAAATCTATTTCATGCCATAATCGATTAGCAGTGCCTAGTAACACATCAAAACTACCCAATTTATGAGAATGTTAGTAACTCGACATAACTTTATTCTATGATAGACATTACCATGTAATCAATCCTTTTGCCCTGATTGAACACAAGCCATGGAATATGTCATACTCACATAATTCAATCTGTACATTTCTTGATTCCCAAATAGACTCATCTAAGCAAATGAGCCCGATATCACATATTGACTCATTTGAGTACTGCCATATATTTTATGGTCTCACTTAATCAATGGGCCCAAATATATCACTCCAATTATATAGGAGGGGCAAATTCTATCTTGATTACTCAACATCCCATTGCATGATTCATGCTTTTATAGTTCACCCTGTTACGGGTAATATTTGGTAGCATCAAAACATGCAACGCCTCATGTTGGGATCTCTGATGATCTCAAGTCTAAGGATCATCTACATCATCATCACTATGAAAAATGCTTATAACACTGATACAACAATCCATGTAACACTTCTCATGATGGGTCGATCCATTACATAGCTCTCTAACATGTACCCATGTGTTGACTTGATATCTCATATCATGCCACATGTCATCAGTCATTACACATACTAGTCTTAATGCATTATCATTGTCTCATTTGATGATAATACTTGATTAGGGATAGTTTTAGAATTATCAAATTTTAGGGACATTATTATATTTATTCATGTTATGCATATGTATAATTGAAAATAATGAAAATACCATAAACAATAAGTGTTATGATACAATGTATGCCTAAACAATCATCACATGATTGGTCTTTTGGGCATAATCCAACAATTTTTTCATAGTGTGAGAGTATACATCACTTGTATGGGGTATTTTGAACAAGGGATGGATTGGATTTTGGTGGACTGACAGTTTATAATAGATGCATGGCTTTTGGATTGTGCAATGTACAAGAAGGTTATTGAATGAGGCTTTGAAGATTTTATCATTATTGATTTTTTTTGGATAATCTAGAGGGTGAGGAATTGTGGTAGGTTTGATAATAAAAAGTTTTCCATTACTTAAGTGATGCGTGCAAATTAGGATATAAACATATAATACAAGCACCATAATTAATCAAGTAATAATTAACATAAATCTACACAACTAAATACAAGCGTACACTTGTCATGTTCATGAAAGTATGGTTGATCCTTCAACAATGTTATTACTTAAAGGGTCAATCTTTTGCCTAGAAGCTAAAAAGCAATTTCAATAGTTAAAAGTTACAATTATGCTATATTAAAGTAGAAAAAACTTAGGTAAAATCAACAATAGACAAAAGGAGAAAAACTCAAATTTTCAATTAAACATAAAGTTTGGAACTAAGAATGATTTAAATATGAGTTTTTAGACCTATTGGGTTCAAGTCGACAATGACCAAGAAATAGGGTCAAGATAGGTCAAAGAGTGAAATGAATCACTTAAACTACTACGCTTCGTTTGGACTTCATTTGGACTTCATTTTCATTTACAAAAAGTTAAATTTTTCTCAAACAAAAATAAAACATAAAAATACATTTTTATTTAAAAATTTAAAATTTAAATTTTCCCACTCAAATTCTTCTCACATAATTTTAAAAAAAATTTCCTTTTATTTTTCCTTTCAAAATACTTTTTCTATCAAAAAATACCCACCAAAATTTTCACATATTCTAATACAATTTTTCTCAAATAAATCACAATCCAAATGAAACCTAAGTTTTGGGTATAATCATTCTTCCCACACAACTTTGGTTGTGCTAACTACATGGCCAATGCTAAACCTTTGTTTGCCCTCTTTGTTGTTGGTTTTGTGCATAGCTGTTATTTTTTGTTAATATTTTGAAGCTTTTTTCTCCCAAAATTAGACTTTGATTTCCTTATGAAAATTGTAGTTTTTCTTCAATCTTTCCAATGGTTTAAGAATCATTAAAATTGGACTGGTGTAATTGCAGATATAATTATTCTCTAAAGATGTTCCAATTTATCTACAAATTGAGTTACATTGTTACTTTAAACTTCGATTTTGATCTAAATGCTAGTTGATTTGGGAAAAACTAAAAACATCAATATTAAAGTACATCAAAAGAGCTTTCATAACATTTAAAATCTTCTTATCTAACTACATGGAATAAGAGATATACTCTTACCTCTGAGCTATCCATTTGGCAATTCTAGCATCATCTCTTTCTAAATTGCACCATTGGTGGAATTTTATCAAATTTGGTTCCTTTTATGATTTTTTTATGCCTCCAGAATCTTTTTATCTAAAACATAAAACACATAATTAGCATATATTTAATTTAAGAAATGATGTAAAATTCTATTTTAGACTTTATTTATAAAGTGCTTTTGCTGTTATCATTTTGATGAGAATTTTTTGTAACAAAAAATGTGTTGGAAAGAAAATATATTTATGTGTTAGAAGAATTTTTTTAAAATAATATGAGAAAAATTTTGGTAAAATTTTAGAATTTAAAATTGAACTTTAGAATTTAAAAAAAAAAGTTATTTAAATATTTTTTAAAAAATTAATTTTTGTTAAAATACTACGATTTTTTTCCCTTCAATACTCAAAATTCGAAATGCTTGAAAACTTGGGAAATTTTTTAAAATAGCAGCAGCTTCTGGAGGAACATTTGCAAAAATAGCCGGTCCAAAAAATCCTTTACAAATATAGCAGGTAAACGGTATTTGACCAAGTGAAATTATCAAAATGACCCTCAATTTGCAAAAAAATGTTAGAGAAACATTCGAAACCGTTGTCCAAGACTTCAGTTACTTATCTGTAATGAAATTAATTGTCAATTATCTTTCATTGAATCAACATCCCATCTCACCAATTCCATTATTGTTATCAAACTATAAGTGAAACTAATGGCATACACGCGAAGAACGCAAATTTCGACAAACGGGAAGATGGTCCAACGAAATTTGCCTATAATATTAGTTTCATATTTGCTATCACACGGCATGTGTTTTCGAGCATAGCCTATCACGCAGAATTTTTTTTTTAAAAGTTGATTTGGAATTGAATGAGAAATTGGAAGAGCTGATGTTGAACAAATGTCGAATAAATATCAATAAACATGTGGAACAAATGTCAAACAAATAAGTCGAACACGGTTCGATAAATATGTCGTACAAATGTGGATAAAATGTGAAACACATGTTGATAACTATGTCGAACACAAGTTGATAAATGTCGAGAAATATGTCAAGAGATGTTGATAAAAAGTGAACCAATTGGAGAGGGTGATCTATATGGGTTTTTTGAAAATATTTAATGGTTTGAGAGAGAAATTAATGGAATATTGTATTTATTTTTTTCTTCAATGTGCTGTGTTTTAGTAATAAAACATCATGCAGGCTTGTGAAACTAAATAAATTATAATATTCAATAGAAAAAAGTACATAGTGTCATCACTTTTTCTCCCTACAAACGAATGGATTTAAGCAAGTTTGTTGGTTGTGTCCACGCTGTCCACAACGACCGCATTTCTTTTCAACTTTTTGCTCGCCGGTTGAAGGAATTCTCTCTTCTTCTTTTTTTTTTTTTTTGCGCTTACCACTCTTAGCCCTTGGTTCCAATGGTGATAGTTGAATAGTTAAACTTCTTTGGGCACAGTCCAATCCTTAGGATCACCAACTAACATAATAGGCTCTACATAAGCACTTAAAAAGTGCATCACTGTGATAAAGTGGCGAGCATAAGGTGTAATGGTCAATTTGTTGGCGATGAGCTGCAGCTAATGCATGCACACAAGAGAGTTGATCTATATCAAACACTTGGCACGTGCATGTTTTTTTGAAGCAAATCAACTGTAACTATACGATTTGCAATGCCTCATATACACCATCGGTGCATATCGATTGGCTCAACAACATAGGATTGTGCTTCTCTCATCCTAGATGCGATTTAATCTTCAATGTATGGGGTTTGTCATTGTTTTTATTTCGCTAGCAAAAGCACGCCTATTGTAAAACCACCTCTAAAGCATGTTATGGATGTAATCGACTAAAGAATAAATAGGTAATTCTCGAGCATCTTTCAACAATGCATTCAAACATTCTGTGATGTTGGTGGTCATTATTGTATACCATCTCTCACCAAAATGTGCCATTAACCAATGTTCAATCCCGACTTCTCTTAAATACTAGCTTACCCTTGGATTTTGCAGTGAAAGAATTCCAAACATCTCATTGAATTCAAGAATGTGTAAGCCTTTGCAACCTTAAAATATAATGGGATCACATCTTTGTGTTTGAATTTTGCTCTTAAGTTGTTACTTATATGATAAATACACGATCCATGGAATGATTCTAGGAAAACATTTGCTATACTTTTTGCAATGCTCTTATGTTGGTCAGAAACAAACACCAAACCATCCATATCGTCGCCAATTGCAGTCTTTAGCCTTTTTAAAACCACTCCCACAATGCATCAATCTCAAAATCAACAATTCCCCATTTGACAAGATAGACTTGGTTGTTACCATCTATGCTAGTTGCAACAAGTAATGACCCAAGATATTTTCCTTTCAAGAAGCAAGCATTAACGGCAATAACTGGTCACATGTGGCTACAAAAAAAAAAGGTTCAAGCTTAGGAGGTAATCATCACTAATGAAGTGAGTAGGAAAAAATAGGCAAACAAGTATTACGTGATCAATGAGCTAAAAACGTCTTTTCCACATTGTCTTTAGCATTTCGGAGTCCAATGAAATAATTGCCGTCCATAAATAGAGGCTTGGTTTTGTTCCTCATCCAATGCTTAATTTCTAATTCCTATTTGGGAGTTTGCTGCAAATCTGGCATGCTAAACCTCGTACCCCCGTACCTTTAGCTTTTTCTCAGTCCGGGCTGGCCGCTTCTAGGGCAAGAGTCGCCCCCAAAGTTTGCCTCACAAGGACTTCATCCATCGGAGATTTGGTTTCCCTTTCCTTCATAGGTGGTGGTGAAGCACTCTTTGTAGGTAGGATGTATACGGGGCGAAGGAGTACTGTGTTCATTAGTGAGTTGATGCACAATATTCATTACATTCACTTCTTCCTGATCCCTTTCCATGCATTGCTGACCCTCGACCGACCCTGCGTTATTTCCGGACTTAGGCTGATCATCATTGGCTTTTTGCTCGTCGGAGGCCTTTTCACTCCTATCGTAAGTCCTGTCATTTCTATCCCCTTCTTCAGGGGCTGTACTTCTATCATTGTTATCCTCATCACCCATTTCATCATTACTATGATATTTATCATCATCTAGCAAAGGACTAGATTCTGTACTTGTAGGTTCAGGCATACTTTGTTTGGCCATTAGGTGGTATACATACTCTCTCATGTCGACGGTGGTGGTCATATACTGAGCTCAATAGTGTGACCATTGACTTTGTAATCCATCTCATCGGCTTCTTCTTCTACCAACTTCACCCCTCCTCATTCGCTGTCTCTGCTTCTCATTGCAAAAATTTTTCTCGCTCTTTCAGAGTTGGCTTGATTCGTGTTGCTAATACTTTCTGTAGGACATGAAATAATAAAGTTCGATCCTCTATGCATCAAACTATATTGAACATGGAACTATACTAATCATCGACAATTAGACAAATCATATCTCCCCTTTGGCTAATCTTTTTTCCCTACATCTTCTTCCTTTCTAGTTCTCTACGTTGTGCATTCACATCTTTTCATCTAAACATTCTAGGCTTGTCCCCAGAGGGTTCGACCTTCTGAACCATCTTCAAATGCTCAAGATGTGGCATTACCTCAAATGCGAACACTTGGGACATTGAAAGAAAAACTAGCATAAAAGTTATTATATGTACTTATGCCATTTCAAAAACTGTAACTAAACACGCGTTTGGTATCCTCACTCCCAATGCAACCGGAAATCCCCTAATAGTATAAGTCCTGTGCTCTGGATGACTAGTTTGCTTTAAGGCATTTATCATGCTCTTTCTAGCAGTATCTACGGTGGCCATGTAAGATAGTTCACCCACGGCATTTATCGAACTACCTTTAATCACAAGCTAAATGAAGCAGTTTGCCTTCAATTTTGATTCTTTTCGGCACGCCATTGATTGATGTGTATAGAAGCAAAAGTGTCATGCACACGACATCAACTTCTGAATAACTTGAGTTTATCCGATCGTAAGCCTTTAACACTTCATCGTACGAGGCTTCTTCTGTCGAACCTAGGTGTTTAATGAACTTGGTTATTGCTGAATGACTATCTGGTTCGTTGCATTTGTCATATGCACTATCAAAATCACCTATCTTGAGGCCCGTGATGATGGCAAAATCCCTCTTGCCAAACTTCACATTCTTACCCGCGAAGTTGAAATATATGCTATTATCCCGATTGGATTTCTCGTCGGACTTGAGTTGCCTCAATAACACGGAATATATGATCTGTTTGCACAAAAATATATACTCATGGTCAAGAGCAATTTTAGCAAGACAACTCTCCCTTTAGAGTATTTACTTCATGAACCCGGGAAATTTGCCGCCCTGAACCACGAACCCTATCAAAATTGACCACGACTTTAAAAAACAAAAATAACAAAAATTGTTAAAATCAAGTCAGATATAATTAAATTTCGAAAAAATAAGCGAGTCGAGTTAAGGTTGTGGTCGACCTACTTAACCCGTTTAAAAAGAGTAATTTGTAACACGAAAACCAAATTGCTACTTCTACGTCTCTGTCAATTTAGACTGGATCCTTTTCATATTGGCTTCATAGTAGCAGTATTGCGAAACTTGAGAGTTGAAAAACTTGCCCTGAACGACCATTTGATATTTTAGATGTTCCTACACATAACAATGAAAGGTTCAACAATGCAGTCAACATATGTATCGACGTATGTATTGACATATTGTTTGACATACGTTTCGACAATTTAGTTGACATATTAATTGACATAGATATAATTTTCGATATATTTGTCGACATATATTTCGACAAAAATATCGACATAATGTTTAGTTGTTGGCATGGTCGACATATTGTTCAACATTTATTTCGACATATTCGGCATAATGTACATTTGTTGTTGGCATATTGCTCGACCTATTTCTCGACAAGTGTTAATCATTAACATGTTTGTTGACTATTTTTTTGATAGTTTTTGTGTGTTCAAATTTAAACAAAAACAATATGTGATAGGATATGAACGGTTTTAACCATATGCAAAACCCTTAATTGTATAGTTTATTCTAAACCATATGCGCGGTTACTCACCAAAACAGGAAGCTGAAATTAGCAAAAACACGAAGCAATATGTGCACTTAGCAAAAACACGAAGGAAAATTTCAACTAACCTTCTTCTTGTGGTCCGTCGGCTTCTCTGATTTCTCCCCCATTGTGGTAGATGCCGGTCATCCACCTCGCGTACATGCCATTGATGGTGTATATGGTGTATATGCTGTATATGTTGTTATGAATAAGGCAGAGTCTCAATCGGTTTCAAAAATACGTTCTTGAGAGTGACTGAAGTGATGGCAAATGGGAGTGGAAGAACGAACAGTTGCGTAACTACATCAAGCGCGATTTTCAAATAGAGTGGCATTTTCATATTTTTAATTTGGTCAAATTTATTGTCGAATAAACTATTGAATAACTGTCAAATAACATATAGAATAAAATGTTGAACGTTTTTGTTGATTTTTTATGGAACAAAATGTCGAATAAATGTACAATACGCTAATAAATGTCGAATTTTTGTTGTTACTTGTCAGATCAACTTTAATAAGATGCCACTGACCATAATATGACCATTAGAGTGGCATTTTGGGACCTTCACTTGTTGAATTGATTGTCGAAAAAAATGGTGAATAAAATATCGAACGTTTTGTCGACTTTTGTTGGACAAAATGTCAAATACACCAACAAATGTCGAATTTTTGTCGTTACTTGTCAGTTGAACTTTAATAAGATGCCGCCCATAAAACACCCAATTGCTAGTATGTGACAAGTGGATTTTGTTTGCTTGTCGATCGGGATTTATTATACATTTTTGATGATTATTTACGAAATATCTATACAACCATTGACTTGTACGGGACATTCAAACTAGGCAACCATTTTCAAGTGGGAACCCAGGAAATGAGATGTTGAATTGATGAATAATGAAGAAGAATGAATATAGAAATTTGAACAAAAATGGTGAAGTGAAGTGCAACGATTAAATTCTTGTATAAGGTCATTTTGGTATTTTCATCTGATCAAACACCGTTAACCTATTATATTTGCAAAAGATTTTTTGGACATACTATTTTTACAAATGTTTCTCCAAAATCTGTTATTTTCGCAAATTTTCCTGAAAACTTCTATTCATCTAAAGGCTCCAAAAATTTGAAAGGCTCCAAATATCAAACCTAAAGAAACTTACGCAGTACGCTTTACTTTTCAGTATTTATAAGCCCATCCTTCCAACTCCATTACTACCATTGAGGCATTGAGCTACCCATTTGATCATTCTAGCACCCACTCTTTCTAAATTGCATTATTGATGGAATTTTATCAAATTTGGTCTCTTCTATGACCTTTTTTATACCTCTACAATCTTTTTATCTAAAAGAACATAAAACACATAATGAGCATATATTTAATTTAAGAAACGATAAAAAAATTTCTATTTTAGACTTTATTTATAAAGTGCTTTTGCTACTATAAAAAAATGTGTTGGAAAGAAAATAAAGAATGCGTTAGAAGATTTTTTTTTTTAAAATAATATGAGAAAATTTTTGGTAAAAATTTAAAATTTAAAATAAAATAAAGTTAAATAAAAATTTATTTAAATATTTTTTAAAAAATTAATACTTGTTATAACAACTACAATTATTTTTTCCCTCCCATACTCAAAATTCCAAATACTTGGGCTGCGTGTGAACAAACAAATTTTCATTTGTAAATAAGAATATTCTCAAACAAAAACAAACTATCCAAACACATTTTTATTTTAAAATTTAGAATTCAAATTTTCCCACTCAAATTCCTCTCACATAATTTTAAAAAATTTTCCTTCTCTCCAAAATATTTTTTTTATCAAAAAATACCTACCAAAATTTTCATACATTTTAATATAACTTTTTTCATTTATAAATAAAAATTACTTGTGCACGCTGCCTTGGAAATTTCTATGTGCCTATTCGCTCCAAAAATTTGAAAGGCTCCAAAAATCAAACCTTAAAAAACGTACGCAGTACGCTTTATGTCTCAGCATTTATAAGCTATCCTTCCAACTCCTTTGCCACAACCCAATCTTCACTTTCTAAACCATCGTTATTGAAATATTTTAAGCAGCAAAATGATGCCCTCCTTTGTGAAAAGCTCAAACTCGGTGAACTTAATCTCTGTAACATCTGATGCCGACCCAATGGGGTTGACTAACTATCCTTCAGGGGAAATCCACGTCATCATAGGCCCTATGTTTGCGGGTAAAACCACCGCTTTGCTTCGCCGTGTTAAATCTGAATCTGACAATGGCAGGTAATCTGAAGCTGTTTTTTGTCCCTTTTAAAAATTTTTGTATTGTGCTCTTTTTGTACTGAAAAATTCAAAATGGGATCTGGGTTATTCTTGGACTTAAATGACTTTGAGGATAATTCGTGCTTGATCATAGTATCAAGTTTTGAAATAGGCACGGGACAACATCTGGTGCACATTCAATTGTGTAATGATTACTTAATGATTATGTTTTCTGATGGTGCCAGCCACTAGGAAACGCACTTTTGATGTGGGGGTGTGGAGTGATTACTTTGCGGATCTGTTTTGATCTGGGATTTTAAGAATTTACAAGTTCTGTAGTTAGTAGGTGCATACATCTCCCGCAGAAAATACAACTTAAAGAAGACTGTTCTCCTTGTTTAAGATTTCTACCTATTATATTTTATCATAAATGGTTTTCTTTGGTGTCTGATTCATGATTGAAATGGTTCTTTGCGTTTTCAAAAAATTTGGAGTGGTAAAACAACTGATGCAGAATTTATTTCTCTTACGGTCTGCATACAAATCCATAAGAGTTGAAACTTTTGTACTCTGCCCCCATGTGTTTCTTTAAATGTTCTTTATTCCATATTGTTGGTGCTGATAGGTGGAAACGGTTCTGGGTTCCTTGATGATTTTGCTGATTATTTATATTTTGTACGTTGTTCCGCAGAAGTGTAGCCATGATAAAGTCGAGCAAGGATACAAGATATGCAACAGATGCAGTGGTGAGCCATGATGGAGCGAAATTCCCTTGCTGGTCTTTGTCAGATCTTTCATCATTTAAGCAGAAATTTGGAGTTGATGCCTACAATAAGGTATTGTAACTGTAATCCTTAATTATTTTGAGTTTGATTTTCATTGTTCTAGAACTATTCTTACTAGTCAAAACAAAGAGGCAAGGTTACTTTTGTGGAAGAATACTTTTCTAAATTTAGTGTCGGTCCTATTGATGGCTTTTTTTGTGAAGTAGATGTCAGATGCAGAATATTAGATCCTTTGTTTTTGGTCCTAATTAGAAGGTGAAGTATTGCTTATGTTTTAGACAAGAAGTGGCGGGGGTGTGAACTTATCCTTGAACTGTAATGTCTTTCGATATGTTATGCTTTTTTGGGGGGAAAGGGACTCCTGCAAATGGGGTGAAGTAATTCAACATAAATTACTATGAGTTTTACTTTCTGCTGGGATATTGATGCTTTCAAGCGGTGAAGCCTTGAAGTTTGCTGTTTAAAGAGATGAATTACTTTCTGGTTTTTCTAACCAGAGTTAAATGTTCACAGTTGGAAGTGATTGGTATAGACGAAGCTCAGTTCTTTGATGACCTCTATGATTTCTGCTGGGAGGCAGCTGATCTTGATGGGAAAAGTGTAATTGTTGCTGGCCTTGATGGTGACTATTTAAGGTGCTTTGGAGATTGGTTTTTTCATTCTTTGTACTTCTATTAAATATTTTTCTTTCAGTCATTTGATTCCATTTTCTGGGGCAACATTGAAATACCTGATGCTGGAATTACTGCTCAAAATAGGAGGAGTTTTGGCTCAGTTCTTGAAGTGGTGCCACTTGCCGATAGCGTAACCAAATTGACTGCACGCTGTGAGCTGTGTAGAAAAAAGGCATTCTTTACTTTGAGGAAGGCACACGAGACTCAGACAGAGCTCATAGGCGGTGCTGATGTTTATATGCCAGTTTGCCGCCAGCACTATGTAAATTTTACACAGAGATGCAGCGACACCGGCCCTGAAACCTCTCACTCTTTCAAGTGATGTGAGCCTTGAGGAAGCTCATGTTGTCTAGTCAGTTTTCTGGCTTCCATGAGCTAGTTATGTGCCTTCGGCTTCTGTTTGTCTTTGCGTCTGTATGCCAGTGTCTCACCCTGGCTATTTCCTTGTTTTTTGAACTCTTGACTATGTATATAGCAATGAACTTCTTCATCCAGGAATATGTAATTTGGTCTAGCACATTTTGCTGTCAAGATGCTTCTCAGTTGCGGATGAGCAGTGATCTGTTACTAATTATTTATATTTGAATATTTCAATGTTTATTAAAAGTTGCTCTACTTGGAAAAATTACTGGCCCTTAGTATAACTAATGGTATTGGATATGTTTGAATTGTGTTGTATTTGAAAATTTTGTATTGGAATATATGGAAATTTTATTTTATTTTATTTTTTCAAGTAAAATGATAGTTGTATTAATTTTGCAAAAGTTAATGGCTATATTCAAATTTATCAAAGTGAATTTTTCTTAGTACTAATGTAAGTTAAGACTAATTGATAACATGTCAAGTACTTCAACCTTCTCTATACCTTAAACTTTCCCTCAAAAAAACACAATATAAATCTAGTGGCAAATCTAACCGTATTAACAACAAAAGGGGTTAAATTTACTACTTGATTACTTGCCATGCTCTGTCTCGTGCATATTAATCAATCACCCTTTCTATATTTTTTTCCTTGCTAGCTACTCTAAACTATTGGCTTGCTGAAATTCGAGCCATGAATGATTACCAAGTCTACTACCTTTTTTTCTTCCATCCATTCTCCTTTGAAAACTCATAAATTCTTACTTTTCCATATCATCCATAGTAAATAAACTGAGAGTTGTGCTCTTTCTTCCTACGCTTTAGCTTTCGGTGTGGCACATATAACTTGCCACCACTCTTTGAAGCTGATTCCATGTTGTTCAGTATGATGCCATGACATTGGAGCTAGTTTCCAAATTTTCATAACTCGGACGCAGGTAAGCATACTATGTTCCAGCCTTTCTTCTTCATCTTCACACATGGGGCATGTTGCATCCATTGGTAGTCTTTTTTGTTATAGCCGAATATTAAGGGGTAGAATATTATTGCAGCATCTCCAAACAAAGTGCCACAATGCCACAGTTTCCCTTTTATGTTCATTTTCCATGTTTGCCTCCACATTGACTGCATATTGTTTCTATTGTTGCTACTCTCCACTTGTTGTTCCTTTGCTTGGCTGATTTTTTCAACTGAATATATGTTAATTTAACAGCATACTTTTCGTCTCGACTAAAATGCCAGATCAAGCGGTCACAGTTGCTTCGAGAATCCAATTTTAGTTGCAATATTGCTTGTTCATCTTGCTTTGGAAAAATCCGTGAGATGAGTGGTGGGTTCTAACCAGTACCATCACCTAGTAGTAGCTCATTTACCCACATTATTGATTACTGTTCTGGCTGGCTACATTGGAGTTGGAAATTCTGCCTTCCAAGTATCCAAGGAGACTCCCACACCCGAATTGATCTTCCATCCCCTACACGATATCTTGCTCTATTAGTGATAACATGTTTTGCCCCCATCCAACCCTTCTAAAGCCAAGATGCATTTCCTTTTGGTTCAATTTTCATCAGCCCCGTATGAGGAAAATATTTTGCTTTCATAATTTGGCTCATCATCAACTCAGGTTTTGTCATTACTCGCCAAAGTTGTTTAGCAAGTAATGCATCATTGAATTTCTGTATATCTTGAAACCTCATTCCTCCCTCACTTTTTGCTTTCGTCATTTCTTTCCAAGCCTTCCAATGAATTTTCTGGTTTCCTTCCTTTTGTGTACCCCACCAAAAATTAGCAGAAAGACTACAAATTTCTTGGCATATCCCCACTGGCAACTTGAAACAGCTCATAACATAAGTTGGGAGTACATTAACCACTGCTTTGATTAAGACTTCTTTTCCAGCCATACTCAAAAATCGGTTCTTCCAATTTTGCATTTGTTTCTGAACTTTTTCCATAGCAAAATGGAATACCTCCTTTTTGGATCTTTCTACTTTTATAGGAAGCCGCAAATATTTGGCATTATGTTGTTCCTACACTTCCTCCAACATTTGACATATCTAGCTTTTCTACTCTTTTTTCACATTATGACTGAAAAACAAGGATGATTTCTCCATATTTATGAGTTGTCCAGAGCTTTGGCTATAGCTGTTGAGGATTGCTTGTAATTGTTGTGCCTGTCTTGTATCTACCTCACAAAACAATAGAGTCATCGGCAAAAAATAACTGTGCTAATGATAGGTCCCTTTCTACTAGCCCTCATGCCCTTGTACTGCCCTCTCACACTAGTTTGTTTGATTAAATTGGATAAGGCTTCTGAAATAATAAGAAACAAGTAGGGTGAAATAGGATTCCCCTGTCTAATGCCTTTTGACGCGTGAACAAAACTACATTGTTCTCCATTTATATTAATGGACATGGTAGCCATGCTAAGACACTACCTTATCAACCCTATGAAGCCCCTCGCAAACCCCATCTTCCTCATAACGTTCTTCAAAAATGGCCACTCCACTCTATCATATGCTTTTGCCATATCAATTTTCAGTGCCATGTACCATTTCCTTCCTTTTCTCATTGAGTTTAAAGTGTGTATGCATTCATGTGCTATAACCACAATATCAAGTATTTGTCTCTTCGGAATAAAGACAGATTGATTCGGGCTAATACACTTATGAAGACAAGGTTTGAGACGTTCAGCCAAGATTTTTGAAATGATTTTATAGACCACGTTCAGCCTATATTGTGAGATAGACACAAGCATTTGGACCTTAGGTATCAATGTGATTAGTGTATGATTGATTTTTCTCAACATTTTGCTAGGAGTGAAAAAAATCATTGACTGCATTGCAAATATCAAATCTAACCACATTCCAATATTTTTGAAAAAAATTGGAGTAATACCATCGGGTTCGGGGGCTTTGGTAGGGTGCATTTGGAAAAGAGCTTTTTTGATTTCGGCTTCCTCCACGGGTCTCATTAACTGTTTGTTTATAGCCTTGGTGATGGATTTAAGCATGCTTTCAAGAATGAGCTAGGCGTGTGTTGGATTGTTGGATGTGTATAGCTTCTCATAGTATTCCACTATTTCCTTTTGCACCTCCTCCTTAGACACACAAATATTCCCATTTGCTGTTTGTAGTCTTTCTATAGTATTCACCTTTCTCCTTTGTATTCTTGTTGCATGGAAAAATTTTGAGTTCTTATCCCCTTCCTTCAGCCATTGATTTTTGGATTTTTGTTGCCAAAATTCTTCTTTATCTTAGTATGCCTGCTGAAGTTGTTGCCGTAACCCATTCCATCTCTTCCAATCTCTTGTACCTCCCTCTTGACTCAACTCCTCCATTTGATCTTTGATCCTCTTTATTTGTTTTGCAGAATTGTTCTCGTTGTTATTTCTCCATTGCTAAAACTTAGCTTTACATTGGGAAATCTTGGAGGTCACCATATATTGCTTGGTTTCCTATTGTGGTTTATTTCATGTTGCACTCCCTCTTTCATGCATCCCATCTTTCCTTATCCATCTTTTATTGAAAATAAACCGTTTCCTGCCTCTATTTTGTTTAGGATTCGTATCCAGCATAAGCAATTAATGGTGAGAGGTTTGTCAAAGGAGCATTTGCTTAACCTTGTGGAAGTTTCTTCTGCTTGGTGTGTGTGTAAACCTTGTGGAAGTTTGTCAAAGGAGCATTTGCTTAATGCGTTTGTCAAATATGTTTGCACTTGTGTCTTTTCCGTTCTGTCCTTAGAAAATGAGCACCTTCTGTAGGATATAATTTTTCCTACTCTTATAACATTTGTAATACATGTCCGTTGTTTATTTGAAAAAAAAAACTAACTCTTTTCTTTACTACATTTTGCATTGAATGAATTGTAATTTTCAATGGATGTTGGGAATGATTGGCTTATATAGTTGCACTTTAAAAGTCTGGCTACTCTTTCTTTGTCTTTCCTTTCTGTCCAATTTGTTCTTGTATGTATTCTTTGCTCTGTCTTTCCTTCTGCGCAATTTTACTCTTCTTCTTTAAAATATAGTTGTCTTTATGAAATATAACAATTGTCTTTATCTTTATCAAATGAAGTAATAGAACCTATGATTTTCATGTTATGGCACTGTTTATTGGGCAAATCGCAAGTTTAAAAAGAGGCAAAAGACTTACATACAAACCTTTTGATTCTACGTTAAAATCAATTACTTAGTGCCTATGTATTCAGTGTCCATTAAGATCTTTCTATGTTGAATCATGCGTGATATTGCGGTAGAGCTTTTGCTCAAGATTTACGCCTACCGCTTGTGTTTGTCATCTACAATCACGCTTCCTTAGTACTCCTTGTGTTTGCTAAACAAATTTGCTATGATAATATCTCAGTTGCAATGATTTACTAGGTCTTTGTACTCTTTCATTTGTTTTGTTGCCCAACATCATCTGTGTTCTTATTCTATTTAGCTATTTGCTGCCATTTTGTTGTGCTGTTTCCAATTTCGAATTCTGTTTCGGTCTGAATTCATTCTCTGCTTATTTTCGCTTCACTTGTGCATGCCTTTTGTGTATCAGTTTAAATATGTGTGAAGCCTAAGCATTGAAAAGTGTAACAACGCAATGGCGCCTCATAGAAAAATACATTTTAATCCCTGTTGTGGCCAGACATGCATACATAATAAAAACCAATAAACTCTTACTTCTGAACCTATAACTGAACTTATTGACTGTGAACGTGGCTTGGTGATTCAAGTCAAGCTATCAATCCTTTGACCGATTGATTGCCATTTTAACACTAGACAGGTAGTGAATCAAGGAAAAAAAGAATTATGCTCCTTTATGACTACGTCTTTAGCCCATGTGAAAGCAGGGATTTCCTTTCCTCATGATAATCCGTCGCGTAGTGACGGTGTGACTCCTTTTCCTTCCAAATCGTTTAGTATTAATGTTCAAGCAAAACTTGCTAGGCTGAAAAGATATCAAATCTTGCGTGAATCTAGGATTTCTCGTAATTTAGGTAGCAAGTACTACCGAAACAAACAAACCAGCAATTTGTTTCCCTTGAGTTGTGCATCTTTGGCAACTCAAACAGTAGAGCCTATTCAGAATGAGTCTTCTTCTCATTCTAAAGGTAAATTGAAATGACTATGGCAGAATGTGTTTGTTTATACTTGTTCTTTCCTATGCTACGATAACATATTATAATTTACCGTGTCGGAAATGCGAGGATACCCAATAAAAGAAGAAAAAATATTCTTCACCACTTAACAAAATTCCTGAAAATTCTATGATCCTTTCTACTTTTCCTAATTGTGTTCATTGTGGAGCTAAGAGGTTCTATTTGGAACCTCAGTCCTTTCTTTGTGCGGGAGGCGGGGTATCAATTGTGATACTGCCATGCCCTATGAACTTTGTCGTTTGCTTACAGTGAAGATGAGAATCTGTTCATTTAGAAAAACATTAGAACTTATAACAACAATTTAGCATTTACGTCCCTTGGGGCAAAATATGATAGGGAATTAACTAAAATACTAGAGGATGTATACTTTGAGTTCGGGGCAAGTCTATCATTTTCTTGATAGTCTTTAGCCACATGACAAAGAAAAATCAGTTGGGATCGATTCTACTTTTATGACAGAGCGAGGCGGCCCAACGAGTTAGGTCCTGTGATAAATTACGTCAAACAACTTTATCTCTACTTATGCAGATTTTACAGGACAATCCTTATTGTAAGTTCTTGAAAAACCTTAGGCATGTTCCCAACTTGGATGATTATAGGATTGTCCTTAATTCTTGTCCAAAATTGGATCAACGCCGATATAATCTTCCCACTTGTAGTCAAGTGGGTGCTATATTCTGTGAGGATGTTGTAGAAACTTCTTTGGATACTAGAAGCACGCATATTCAGATATACAGCACTTCTAATACAGTCATAGAATTCGACACTATTTTGGATGTTATGATCCTCTTCAATACCCATTGTTATTTCCTCGTGGGAATCTGGTTGGCATAATAATATCTGAAAACACCCAACAAAAATAAAAACCATAGAAACATAAATCCTAATGAAAATGCTTCTAGCATTGATGTTTAAGTATGGAAGTCCCAGAAGATTTGATAGCATATGAAGATGCAAGTAAGTTCCTTTTCAGTACGTTATTAGGAAACTTTAGCTATGTAGTATTTAACATATTTTCAGTACAAGTAACTGCTTTCTAATTCTTCCATTGTAGCCATCGAAACTGGAAAGAAGAGAAAAGATTGTGTGTCCACTAGGGAGTATTACTGTTACAGATTTCAAATGAGAACAAATGATCAATCGATGCTTTTGCATTCAATGCGTTTATTCCAACAATTTGTTGTTGATATGTACATAAAAATAGAAACATCAGGTTAGACTTTCTGAGATTAAAACAAAAAGATGTTAGAACATATATTTTTCAAGGTGTTCTTGATAGCATTTCAAATGGCCAACTAGATAGCTCTAATGTGGGTGTAAGGTTATTTTACTTCCTTTGTAGGCGGACCTAGAGATATGCACCGTAGATACTTGGACGCTATGGCTTTAGTTCAGAAATATGGCAAGCCAGATCTCTTTATTACCATGACTTGTAATCCTAATTGGAAAGAGATAAAAGAAAATCTATCTAACAAAGCGCATTTGATAGACCCGGTTGTTAGCAAGAGTGTTTAGAGCAAAATTTGAAATGCTTAGGAGAGAACTTTTGCACAAACATATCTTCGGACAAGTAGCAGCGTGTGTTAGTGTCATTGAATTCCAAAAAAGAGGCATGCCTCATGCTCATTTATTATTAATTCTAAAACCAGAATTTAAGCTATTGAATCCTGAAGCATATAACAACATTGTATGTGCAGAAATTCCTGATCCAGAAAATACATCCTCATTTATACAATCTTGTCCTTAAACACATGATTCATGGTCCATGTGGCCAAATGAATGAGACTAATTTATGTATGCGAAATGGTAAGTGCAAAAATCACTATCCTAGAGATTTTTGTGAACAAACAATGCATGTAGAAGATGGTTATCCTTATTATAGAAGGAGAAATAATGGTAGACAAATTAAAGTTAGGCAGTGTGTATTAGATAACCGGTGGGTTATTCCATATAATCCATACTTATTGGCTACTTTTGATTGTCATTTGAATGTTGAAATTTGTTCTACCATTAAACTCATGAAGTACATTTATAAATACATTTATAAGGGCCATGATTTGGTCAGTTTTCAAGTTTCTAAACCAAATGCCGATCAAGACATTGATGAAATTAAACAGTTTCAGGATGCCCGTTGGATCGGTCCTCCCGAAGCTCTTTGGAGGATTTATGGATTCAATATTAGTGAAATGACCCCCGCTGTTTATACTTTGCAAGTCCATCTTCATGGTCACCAAGTTGTTTCATTTAAAGACAAATATAATCTTTCAACTTTGATAGAAGAAATTGACTTTTCAAAAACTATGCTTACTGAATTCTTTGAAATGAATCGCATGAATCAAACAGCTCAGCA
This sequence comes from Gynochthodes officinalis, assembly GCA_020080225.1. Lineage (NCBI taxonomy): Eukaryota > Viridiplantae > Streptophyta > Magnoliopsida > Gentianales > Rubiaceae > Gynochthodes > Gynochthodes officinalis. The sequence continues at coordinate 24,169,120 of CM034623.1, forward strand.
GTTGAAATGTCTTTATAAAGACTTTCCTCAGCACTTTGTATGGAATTCTGCCCTTAACATTTGGACTAGAAGAAAAACTAGAAATGTTATCGGTCGAATGGTCACTGTTAGTCCACAAGAGGGAGATCGATATTATCTTAGGCTATTACTATCAAATATTAGAGCTCCTACTTGCTTTCTTTGATCTTTTAAGCTGTTTGGGCATAAAATGCCAAACCTTTAGAGATCAACACTAAAATCGAGTTTGCTAGAATCGATGCTTACATAGAAGATACTTTAAGGGAGGCATCTCTTTGCTCGGATGCCAAGTGCTCTAAGGTCCCTTTGCTATTATTTTGGTATTTTGTTCTCCAAATGAACCCGAAAATTGTGGGAGCAGTTCCAACTTGAATTGTCGGTGACTTTCGAAGGTCAGCTGGATTATTCAATGTTGACATCCATGTTGTTATGAATAGAGTTTTAATAGACATAAATAGTTCCTTGGAAGAGATGAATAAAAATATAAATGAATATCATATTCTTCACGAAAATGAACAAGTCTTCACATGCAGTAGTTTAACAAAAGAAATAGATAGTGAACTGAATATAATTGTTAGTGAAGAAGATCTTTTGCTTCCAACTAGGTTAAACATAGAACAGAAGTTTGCCTATGAATCAATCCTCCGGAAAATCCATCTAGATGAAGGACAAGCATTCTTCATTGATGGTCCCGGAGGAAGCTGGAAAACTTTCTTATATCGTGCCTGTTGGCTAATATTAGATCCAAAGGATTTATTGCAATTGCTTAGTGGCAACATCGGTGTTCTTTGCGTCCATTCTTCCAAGGCGATCATACAGCTCATTCAAGATTCAAAATTCCAATTGATTTCTCTATTACTAAAGCTTGTCAATTGAGTAAGCAAAGCAGTACAGCCCATCTTATTTCAACTGCTAAACTTATAATATGGGATGAAGCTTCTATGGCAACTAGAGATGCTTTAGAAGCATTTGATCTTCTCTTGAAAGATATAACTGGAATAAATGAACCATTTGGCTCAAAAGTGGTTGTCTTTGGAGGTGACTTTCGACAAACTCTTCCAGTTATTAAAAAAGGAACAAGAAAGTCACAGGTTAATGCTAGCATTGTGAATTCTCCACTATGGTGTTCAATGGAAAAAATTCAATTGAAACAGAATATGCGTGCTTTCTTAGACCCTGATTTTTCTAAATTCCTTCTCAATATTGGGAAAATTCGGAACCTATGGATGAATGCGGTAATATTACATTACCACATGAAATTGTCATTCAGTATATTGAAAAAAGAATCTCTTGATAAGTAAGTATTTGACATGTTTCATATGTCGTTTTCCTTATTTTATGCGTGTATTAGATTCCTTTGATCTAATTACTTCTGCTGCTTCTGTGTATTTTTTTCCATATTTAACAGATTGATTGGTTGTGTCTTCCCAAATTTACTTTTGTATTCTAGCAAACCAGAGGAAATGATTAATAGGTGCATTTTGTCACCAAAAAATACTTCTGTTCAGGACATTAACAATCTTTTAATAGAACAATTTCCTGGGAATTTAGTAGTATACACGAGTTCAGATCAAACAATTGATCTAAAACATCAAGGGGATTATGAGGATTTTCTAAATTCCTTAAATCCATCAAGTCTTCCTCCACATATCTCATTACTCAAAAAGAAGCGTCAATAATTCTTTTACGAAATCTTAATCCAGCAGAAGGTCTTTGTAATGGTACAAATCGGATTTGTCTAGAATTAGCAGCCAATACAATTTGTGCAAAGATTGCTTAGTGACACCAAGGCGAGTTGTCTTCATACCAAAAATTCCATTGCATAGTTCGGACAAAGAAAGAATGGAATTCCATTTAAGAGAACTTCGATTTCGATCGAGTTATCATTTGCCATGACAATTAATAAAGCCCAAGGCCAAGCGTTAGATTATGTCGGTGTTTATTTGCAAGAACGATTTTCTCACCACGGTCAACTATATGTTGCCCTTTCAAACTAGAACATCCAAATTAGTCAAAGTGCTAATACTCCCTTCCACTTTTAGTGAATCTAAGGCAGTTGCAAGACTCAAAATGTGGTTTATAATGAAATATTTGAATTAGCAAATACTTGATGATAAATTTATGCATCTTTGCTACAGTTTGAAGTTTTCCTATTCAGTTTTCTTTTTGGGCCTTTCTCTTACCTCTTATTACGAATACCACTTACATTGTGTCTTTGTTCTTTTTAGATGGGCCGTTTGTTAGAGATTCGGGACATTGTTGAGGGCATGACATGGTCATGTATTGTTCTTGTCAAGAAAAGCTTGACCAACAAGCTGCAGTCTGATCCTTCACGTTATCGTTTCATTCATGAGACTCAAAGGTGTTAATTTTTGGGTACTACTTTCATGTTTTCTCATACAATTAAGTATATTTTCCTCTTTACTCAAGTGGTTTCGTTTTGCATTGTGGGGTTCAAGAGTGCAAGCCATAGTTTTTAACCATGAGATCGAGCATGGGGAAGAAAATGCAAGTCTACGAAATATAAAATCAAAAATCTTTGAAGTGAAGCAAGCTGAAAAAGAATATCGGTTTGAAGGATCACTACCACAGTGGATAATCAATTCAAGGACAATCCTTGAACCTCTTGACAATTACGAAGGTGTGCTCGAGGTCAATTATCGATTATCTGAGACTTTCAAGACCTAGCTAGGTTCATTGATGCAAAAAAAGAATCCGTTGGTATAGTCCTCTTTCCATGATTACTTATTAGCTTTGTAGTTGCTCTTTTATATCAAAGTAGTACAGATATTCCAATTTATATAGGTCAATTTTGATGTTACTTGATAGTCGCCTAAAATTTATCTTTTATTTGTGGCTGTTTTACCTTGCTATTTAGATCTGATCGAGTAAAACGTTTGCTCATTATGTAGATGTGTTGGCTGTGGTGATTGATAGCCTACCGCCTAAGACTATCAAAGGTGATGTAGGTGATTCAATGGTTCAGAAATTCGTCCTTCTTAATCAAAGGTTATAGAATCTATCCTCCTAATTTCACGTTCAAGTGTTTACAGCTTATCTTCATGGAGTTGTGTCCAATACATATTATCTATTAGTTATTCTGTTCATTTTCCTACATAAATTTCCCGTTCAGTCTCATATTTTTAGCATTGTCGTTAGGTCATCAGATTCCATGCTGTTTACTGATTACTTGTGCAGATGAGCTTGAACATATTTACTGATTGCATAACCATTAGATTAATGTACTCATTTCCCTACGTACTGACAACTCCAATCTAACTGATTAACAAGCATTTTCATTAGTACATACAACTGTTTTACTAGGAAATAGATGTGTTTTATTGCCATGTTGTGTTACGCCAAACTATTATGGGATTTCTCATTATTCTTGTTTTCGGACATTATCAATATGTTTTAAATTGAAATTTATGGATTTTGTTCAATTCTGAAATCAATGTGAACATTCCCTTTTATAATCTTAGCGCATGAAATTTAAGTCTTTCCTAGGTTAACTCCATTATTCTTTGTTGCGATGTATGAAAGCGATTATGTTATCCATTTGGAGCGAGTTTGTTGCAATGAAGGAGCTAAAATTGTTGACAATGCGAGCTTTTCTGTAATCATTTGTCGCAGGATTAAAGTTGTTTACTATAATGGTAATGTATTCTACTGTCAATCCCATTGTGTTAACCTTAATCTTTTTTTCTAACACTATTGGTTCATCCCTCAGTTTTTTATTACGCAGCTATCTTATAATAAACTGAAAAATACAATTGTAGGCACGACTCGACTACCAAATATGATTGATCATTACAGTGAACTCCAATAGAAAGTGCACTTAAATGCGAAAAGCGGTGGCGCCTCCCTATATTAAGTTATAGCTTTACTCATTTTTTTACGTCTTACTAAAAATGGTATTTTACAATCCACGAGTGTGAAACAAGGACATCTTTATCGACTTCGTCATCAACAAGACTTATTTCAAGAATCCTGCTGAGATATCTATAGAATCATGCAAGAAAACTTGTATTGTTGCCAACATAACACCATTAGCCAAGGTATTTAGTTTTTTTCTTGATTATCGATAAAGTGCGCCTTCTTCCATGTATGCTTCTTTGTTTGTTGCTCCTAACTTATTACAATCTATTCGCGAATGTACTTGTCAAGGCACAACTTTCCCTCAAAAATATTTGCCAAAAGTATTGGTATATGGCTTGTCCCAAGTGCTTCCAATCAACATCGCACTTCAATATGAAGAATACACAGAACTTGTGTGATTCAAAGCGGATGGCGAACCTGTAAATTTATCTCTTATTCCCTTTTAGTTCCATTTTAAATTGATTGTATCGTGACCTAAGCGATTATTATTTTTCTAACGGTGTAGGTTTGAGGTTGGCGTGATTGATGATAGTGGCATCATTACAGCCTCTTTATTTGGAAATCTGGCTGAAAAATTGTTAACGTTTTCAGCAAATGAAGTCATGTAATATGCGAACAAGGTCCGTCCTACTACCTAACTACTGTTCACATTATTAATTTTTTGCTTTTCTTTGATGGGTGCATATGGTTCACTTTAACTCTTTTGTTTTTCCTTCTTGCTAGAACACCTAACTTCCTTTACAGAAGTTCACAAGGCATTGCGATCCATTATTCTTGGTGCAGATTAGGCCGATCAAACTTAAGACTCGGACGGTGACGCGGCGCTACACCATCACTTCTTATGAATTTCATCAAGGCGAGTTTCATTTCGAGCGATCGTAGCGATTGCAAGTGCAAGTGCAACAAAATAACATCCACAACTGTACTTGAAGTTCAGCCAATGACACAATCAGTAGGTCATATCTCAATGACTTACTGCGTCTATGATTCTGACTATATTTATAGCTTGGAACATTTCACAAATTCAGTTGTACTTTTTATCCCTTAATTTTCTGCGAGACAAGTTCAAGAAATCATCACCAAAGGCCGCCTTTGCCTTCTTGACAATGGTGTCATCAGAAGAAGAAGATCATTTGGATACTAAAGACCCTGCCAATGCCACAAAGAAGAAACAGAAAATAGATTAGCTCTTTCTACTTTGCACATTTTGCGAATATGTATTTCAACATTTTATATTTTAGAACTGCTCTTTTGTGTTGCTTGTCTTTTTGGTTATGGGTGTACTTATTCAAATCAATGGTAGGCGATCGCTTTATGAGTACATCACATAAAGCGTAAAACTTGTACCAAACAAATTCTTGTTATCTTTGTACGCTTTCTAAGTGTCTTCTTGCAGCCAATGTTAATCGTTCCATGCATTTTAACGAAAGTTAAAGTTCTCCTTTCGCATAACCGTCTTTATGTGCTGCATGAGTTTGCATGATTACATTACGATTATAGTTTTTGGCTGTATTTACGCCAACATGTCTTTGGAAAGCAGGGTGATTTTGGTCTCCTCTATCTACATTTGCCAATGAATATCTGTTGGTGCATTCTCAAAGATTCATCGAATCTTCTATTACACAAAGATACACTCAATAATTACGTACTCCAAGCTTGTTAAACTTGAACTTATCCCGTGACATCATATATTTAAAAAGCGATTCCAATTCTTTTGTCTCTGCTTTGTAGAGTACTATCCTCAAGCTAATCTCTATCAATCATAAAGGTATATTTGTTATTCTATTTATAAGAACTAAATTTCATATTAAATGGTTTGCACCTATTATAAGTGGTCTACACTGCTGTGGCTTTGGTTGCTTTAGAGGTCTTTTGGCAATTCACGCTCTTACTTCTTCCTGGTCACAAATACATCTTATCCATGCATGCCCTACAAACATCTCAATATTATCTCGAATCATATCTGCATTTTCCCATGCTCTACATATATAGTTTTGCCTCAAGATTTAGCCTAAGCTAACATGATTTTGGTTTAAATTTGATGCAATGTAGATTGTTATTTCCAAATCCGTTTTCCAATGTAAACATTTCTATTTCTGTTCATTATTCCCAAGCCAAAATTGCAATTTCTGTTTCTGCAGCTTTTTTGTAACATACCCATGTGACTGCTCAGTTTGAGTTGACAACTGAAACAGAACTGTAAAAGTAAAAGTAGGTCACATCACCATCAATCAAATTGTACAAGTATTGTTATAAAGTAGAACCATGCCATTCATTGCAGGTCATATACTTCCCTTTCTAGCTTTACTGTTTCCTTTGCTAAAATTAGTCCTTTTTAGCTTGTACCTTCAGTTTGGAATTTTTTCCTTCTCAAAAACAAAAGCTCTGAAGTAATGTGCTAGAACTACACCGTGATCGGGTTTGATTAATCAACGGTATTCTCCTTCTTCTTAGCTTCTAACTTCGCTTTTGCCCTTTTTTTTTCTCGAAACAGAACTCTGAAGCTATCTTTTAGAACTCCACTGCATTGGTTTGATTACTCAACGGTATCCTCCTCCTCAGCTTGTAACTTCAGCTTCTATTTTTTATTTTTACCTAAAAACAGAAACTCATAAGTAATCTGTTTCAAAGGAGTCTGTTTTTTTTGAGTTAGTCATGCCTTTATTTATTTCGTGTTTATAAAGATACGTGCACTATGTAACATTCATTCAACCATTTTCCTGTTTCCTGTTTTTTTGTTATGGTTCAAACTTAAATTGTCATGCTTTTTACTACCTCTGAGTTTGACTTCAAACAACTAATGCATGCTATTTTAAGTTTGAAAATAGACATTCCTTTGTGTAGGATAGAAAGGTGGTTAGTGTAGTATTTTTGAACTGCATATTCTTTGTTTATATTTCCGCACTGACTCTTTCTTTCCTTATTCTATGTGCATTCAATAAAAATTCGATTGCCAATGGATGTTGGGAAATTGATCAACTCATACAAGAGCTCTTCAAAAGGTAAAATTACTCTTCTTCTCTCCTTTGTTTTTAATATTGGTATTGCATGTTATCGTTTGATTTTTTTGTCGCTTTTCTCGATGTTTGTAACACTTTCTCAGTATAGTTGCCAACTTCATAATATGTATATGCAATTTCTATATTTGTAAGTTAGACTAATGTCCTCTTGTTGATGCTATAGATTTGAATGTTTTGAATATAAACTACCCGCCAGCTTTTCAATCTAACCGACTTTCTATTTGTCCTCCATGCTTCTGCAGTCAGATTCGCCAAACTTAAATGATCATGCTTCTACTACATTTCATTTTGACTTTGTATAATTAATGTGTGCTATTTTTGTGGTTTACTTGTTAAGCTATTGTTGCTCGTAATGTTTGTATAAAAATTGTCGATTGTTAAAAATATACACCGATACATCGCTTCATGCCGTGATCGGATCGAATATAAATTAAGTAGCCATACTTTTGCTTGTAAGTTTGTATAAGTATCGCACTCATAGTTCAAAGAATAGACATTCATTTCTCTGTCTAGAAATGGTTAGTGTAGTCTTCTTGAACCGCATATTCTTTGTTTCTTTTGGTGGTTTCTAACTGCTCTTTTCCTTATTTTATGTACATTTAATAAAAATGATTCGCAATGGATGTTGGGAAACCGATTAACTAATACAATAGCTCCAGTAAAAGGTAAAATTGCTCTTGTTCTTCCTTTTGTTTTTTATAGATTGCCTCTTGCATGTTATTATACTTTAGATTTTTGTTTGTCAGCTTCTTCCGATTTTGGTCAAACTTTTCGCATAATTTGTTTGAACAAACTCCTCGCAAATTTTTATTCTATCAAGTGACTATCTCTCTTGGCTACTGATTGGTGTTTGCTCTTCAAATAGGCATAAATAAATACACACTGCTTATGTACATATTGTTACCACATTTTTCTATTGATTTGCTTTCTTATTTCAAAGGAATGGCTTTCCTTTGTAATGACATTGAAATTTTGTATGTCAATGCTACATTAATATTAGTTTCGATTATAGATTTTACATCTTCACAACTTTTAGTACGTATACATTTTCCTCAATTTATGTATGCTATTAACGCTAAAAGTGTAGGGAAACGTTTCTCGAAACCTTGTAATGATTTGTGCGTTATTACCACTTTGTGTTGCCATTTTCAAAGCAAATGATTTCTACAATTACTCCATTCCTGTGTCGCCCTACATTTTCCTACCGCTTAGAATTCTCAGATTTATTTCCTCGCAAAAATGGATTAATTGGTACATATTAATCCTACCTTTGCAATATGGTCAAATAACATTTCTTTACTCAATGCTTTTTTGTACAATTGCCAACATAAAATTGGTTATGCTCCATTTTCCTACTAATTTTAGTGCCGCATTCTTCCCAATTAAATGGATTGATTGGTTGATTTTAATGCAAATCATTTGCAATAAAATGAAATTTCTCTCAAGTTTGGTTCTAATTCATTTTATAACTTTTTCATGTTGTACTCCATCTTCCCAAAAATAAATCCTTAACGGCTCAATTTAATACTAATATAATAAGATAAAATATCATTTCTTTACCAAATGTTGTCTATAAATACCGCAATAAGATTGGTTATACTTCATTCTTCTACTCCTCCATTTTTTATTTGTTTCAGAGTATGAATTATATATATTTCCAAATAAATTATTTCATTTAGTTTCTTCTTCTTATAGGTGATGACGACGCCAAATAACTGCTTATTAAAATGGTTGATTTAAACAAATGGCCATAAACACAAGTTTTATTTTGTTACTAAATTCCATACGCGTGTACATGTCGCACCTTAACATATGTGCACAACAATCGATCAATTATCGAATATGTTATAATTTTTTCGCTCTTATCCAACAATATTTAAAAACATTGGATATCCGAACGCCCAATCGTAAAAATCAGTTCAAGATTGGATGCAAAATGTCTTACTCGCTAATCCAATGCTATTTCAATTACAAGGTAATTCTATTTAATTTTACAAACTTGATTCATAATTTTTTCCTTATTATGCTTTTCATACGAAATAACATAATATTATGTTCTTTTTCTAATCTGCTTACTCGCTTTCAAAGGTACAAATGAAAGGTCATATTGCTTATTCTTGAAATCCCTTCAAAGAGAGAATCAGGTTCAACTTTAAATCTTTAGAAATTTTACTTTAATCTCTATTACAACTATCACTTCTTATTGCATTTAACCCAATACAAAAACTTTTGTCCTTTTTTTTAGCCAATACCTATAGGTCTTTATGCAATCCAAATCTTTGACGATGGGGATGAAATTGTAATCCAACATGGACAAATGCAATGGAAGTTAACAATCAATCAACATGTTTTCACATTTGGCTGGACTGAATTCTTTGATGATAATTTACTCAGTCAAGACTGTTCAATTTTATTGAGACTTCGTGAAAATAATAAATTTGATAGTCTTCCGTTCAACAATTTCAAGGGCGAAATAATGATGCCATGGACAGTGCCATTGCCTATCTTGCCAAAACAAGGTTTGTTCATTTACCAATATACATTTTCCTTTCTAATTAAATAATATGTACTGTCTTAATGAATTCTACGATTATTTTCACTTCAAAACAACAAATCTTCATCATAATGTCCTCTCATCTTCACTACATCCATTTCAAAAGTTCAGTTCAACTCCACACTATTCGCTCTTCCAACATACAAAGATCGTATACTTTTAGATTGGTAATATTTCAATTTGTTACTTATTTTGCACATTTATTCTACATAACATTTTGCACTTCTCGCTTTACTAACTTCATACAATTTCCTTGTTGTCACCTAGAATATTCCAAAATATTCGAATTTTAACTGGAAGAAGCAAAACAATATGACATTCATTTGAAACTGAAATCGAGTATATGACATCACTGCAAGCGTTTCTTCACTGTTAAATTGGCATCAATTCGCATGATCATCATTTGGAAGAGAACGACTATTTAGTTTTCATACCACAAATACAAGATATTTTCACCGTTATTATTTTTAACAATCATGGATCGAAAAATTATATCCATGGCAATTTAAATTTAAGATAAATTAGAATATGTTTACTCTATTTTTATTTTACATTAAGTCACTCCTACTATGTAATTTCCTTTTCTCCCTTTTGAGTAATTCTTCCTTTTAATACTATTGTGATTTTCGCTTGTCAAATATATCTTCATTTTGACCTCCAATTTTTTATATACTGTGCTACATGTGGGCACTCAAAACTGCATTAGCTGATAGTGCTCAACTAGTCCCCTAAAAGGAGAAACTATAATCAACTCTTTGCATAAAGACGCATAGAGCCCCTTGACAGAAAATGAACATTATGCAAGGTAACATGAGAGCCATATACTTATAATATAGAAAAGGATTACTTGCCAAAACATATTAATAGAAGAATCAAAAGACTCAACTATCCACCATGATTTTTTATATGCAATACAAACTTGAAAATTCGGACAACAATATAATCAACTCAACAAATAAATGAGAGAAGAGTAAAGATATGTTTGTGTTATGAATCCACCATGTAACATGTAAATGATGATTAAATGGTGATTTTATTCTTTTGGGATAGACACAAGAACAAGAAAAGTCTCTGCAGGGCCCCTTCATCCTTCAAACAAATAGCCTATCACCCATAATCAAAAGTTAAGAATTACATTCTTTAATTACTCCGCTTCATTACTTTAGCGTAAATCAAATTGAAGAGTTAAAGAATTATAGTTCTAGCTTCCGTGCCATACTTCAGAAAGAAAGAATGACAAATAAGATTTGCTAAATAATAAGAAAAGATCAAAATGATATTTGGAAAAAGCCAAAAACAAGAAGCAATAATATGGATATTATTTGGACCACAATAGATTTTCTTCAACTAAATATTTCACAACCTAACTATATTTGAGTATGTATTCGAACGCCAAATTTAAGAGAAAATTTATACAAATTTTAACTTGCATCAGTAAGTAAATTGCAACACTGAAACATTGACTGCTTGGACATGCTAATAGTGTTAAAATATTACTGTGAATATTAGCAAGAATCACTGATAGCCACCTATATATTGTATAAGTGAAGATACATTAAATAAAATACGAATTCATAAGAACTTACAGATGCTAATTAAACATGTACTTCAAATAGTTTTCAAAAGAGAGAAAGGGACAAAGAGAAAGAAAACAATATCAGGACATAAATGTGACAATCTAGATGCCGCACTTATAAGTTGAACATGAAATCAATTAAATAATAGTGCAAAAAATGTGTCTTTATGTATATATTTTGGTTTCAGATAAGTTACATGCATAAAAGCACTACTTTTCATGCTCAAAATGAAAATTGGCAATTGAAGAATAGTATGTCCTCCTATAATGAAGCCACAACATAATTTCCTATCAAAATAGATGCATAATAAGAAAAAACATCTTACAAGAATTGTGTAATTCCACGTACATATGAATGCGTAATAATATGAAACCTCTTAAAATACTTCTACCATGGAGAAACATTTAGGCGCAACATGTAGACTAAATTATGAGAAAGCTCATGCCATAAAGTTGGATAAGGAAAAAAGGGAAAATATGATATCAAATTACAAAATTTCTGATTCCAAATATTCAAAACCTTTTGACAAAAATACAAGGTATCAAATAGCAAAAGTAAGCTTGTAACTATCCGCGTAATCTAAAACTCAAGTTTCCTAGACTATAGTGCTTCTTTTGTACTTGTCTTTAATTCCTTGAAAGCAGTTTACTACATTTACATAAAGTGAAAAATAAAAGAAGTTAGAAATTTTCTCTTCTAATAAATTCTTAATGGTACAGTTTCATCATATTATTCCATTAAATAGTTGAATAGCCTTAATCTCGCCATTTGATGGAGCTTTTACTTGTTTATCATTATTTGAGTTATCCATCCATAAAACTAACACATTACACATTAACTATAAAAGTTAGAAAAAAGATAGTGAAACTATTGACAAAGAGAATTCAATGAGTAACACCACTCAAGCAAATACATACTACGTACACAATTCTTCCAGGCCTTAAGATTAAAGACAAAAAGCTATGACAAATATCAATAGCTTCTATTCGTACATAATCAAATGAAAGATATGAGCTTTTAACTAAATAATCCATGTTAAATCTTAAACTTCATGATATAAATATAAAGGCAGAATCTTTGAATAAATAATTTATCACAAACTATTAAGTCATAAGGATTGTGTACCTGATGCGGAAGGCATAATTCTTGAGAAAGAGATTGAGAAACTTCACTATTTGCTGTCAAAATTGGTTTCTCTCCCTTCACCCTTCTTTCTGTCACAGACCGTTTTGATGGAGAACGTTTTGTGTTTTGTGTCTATAAAAGAGAGAGGACAAATTTATATAATCTAGATTTAATCTAATATGTCCATCAAATAACCAAATAAACGGTTGAGATTTGTTCCACTATTAAATAGATAGTAGGGACCAATTAGGAAACTATAATTAAACCCAACAATTCAGGCCACATTCTAAAATTCTCCCACTTGGTCCGATACTTCAACTTTAATTTAATATTGTAAACATTAAGTGCACAAAAACAAATCTCTTGATTATAATTTACCTCAATATAATAAATTACATAATGCTAGTTATGGCGGTCATACACTTTAACATTGCATACTCCTTTCCATACACCACTACACTAGCAATTTATCATGTCAGGTATCATAAGCAATATATAAATATCATAAAGGTCCACAATGATGTCTTATAGACATATT